>CABFPE010002004.1:0-11728 GCA_900660155.1 Hofstenia miamia
TAAACACAATATTAGGTGTAGGGTAAGTGTAGGGAATAAGAGACCGTAGGTAATACGAGACCACCAAAATAAAACAATCCTGCCTGCCCAGGCTTTGGAAAAAATATTGTTATAGCACCATCTATCATGACTTTTACCCTTTCGGCTTGCATACAACGTGAACATTGGATCAACAATTCAATATTCTCCGAGAAAATCCACCAAATGTGGCAAGGTAAGGATTTGTCATGGTCAAAATTTACTTAGATATATATGCTGGGTTTTCAAGAATGCAGTGGTGTATTATAATAATAAAGAGGTGTGCTGTAAAAATAGTGTTAATAACAATATTATGAAGTTGGTTAACTACTGTATGGGTCAGTTGACCCCTATGCACAGTGTAGAGCACATAATAGTGAATCTTAAAAGGAAATCAGATAAATAATCTGTGTAGGTAATACGAGACCAAAAATATGGCGGCTATTGCTATACATGATTTCTGTGTGTATTGTCCATTGATAAATTGTGTAACCTTACTGCTATGCAATTTTATGTTTTGAAAACTGGCAAAGAAATAATATATATTTTCCTTGCATTAATTTTTTATATTGATCTTTTAGATGCCAATGTTCTATCAACGGAAAACTGATCGAGGGACATGGTCACCCGAACAGATGCAGAGAGATTTAGGTTGAAAATTAAGTGGTCTCGTATTACCTACACAGGTAGGTAATAAGAGACCATTTGCTTCTGACCTCATTAAGCCTAATATCTAATTAAGTAAGCCAATTTTAGTCATTTTTATGTTACCTAGATAAATAAAACAAGTTACTGAAAACATTGGTAAAACTTATTAGGTTGTGTCTGTATTCATGTTTATGCTAATTATGCAAATGAGCTTAAGGGTCTCGTATTCCCTACACTTACCCTAGTATTTTTTGCTTTTTTGAAGTCATTTATTTGACATGGCATCATGATACGAGAAATGGTTACAGAAACATGTTAGTAGTAGTAATTGAATTTTATATTTTAAAAGGTTCGCCCCACCAATCGATTGGAATTTTTTTTACATAATCTTCCCATTAGCATGCACCATTATATTAACAACAACAACTAGACTGTTGTTTGAAAAGCGATCATTTTGTTATCCAAGATTTTCCATTTCTTTTATTGCAGCAATATTGCCACAACTTTTGGTATTTACCTCCATACGTTGAAGGAATTTTTTCAATGTTGATGGTTTTTTCAAAATCATTATAAACTCTCAACTCACGAACTAAAGATATATTAATAATTGCAGAGCAATTATTCTGAGTTTGTGCTCGGCATGTTATTTTTGAAAAGAGAAACGAAGTAGGTAGCCCTTAGAGCTTTTAATTCGCTGAGAATTAAGAATGGGAAAAAACATTCCGTTAATATGTAAAAACGATTTATTTCTTTGAAGCAGCGCTGGGCAAATTAGGGCTAATATAACATGCACAAATATTCCCAATCCCACTCCTTAATAAAACTAATATTATTGTATTTCTAGAAAATGATTCAGAAAAATTTTTCAAACAGAAATGAATTGCAACATGCATTAGAAAATTTCCGTCTTTATACTTGTTTCTTCTAAAACTAGAAAATATCTAAAAGTTGTTAAGCTACTTATTAACCATTATGGTATAAGAATTTTTCGTGCTATAACACGTCTTAAACTAGTTTAGAAATCGTTTAGAAGACGTTTAGAAAACGTTTTAGAATATTATTTGGTGAACACTAGATGCCATTCAAGGACGTTTAGAAATTGTGCTTTAAAAACGTTTAGAAGACGTACTTTAAGACGTCTTAGAATTGTTTATTGCTTACATAGATAAATTTACTTAAGTGATGTTAAAAACTAAGAGCGAAGCTACATATATAATCGAATGAAATTACAGGTCTTTGGCAAAAATTAAGTTATTGAGTTGGTATTGCAATATGTCATAAATAACAATCAAATTGCCCAGATATAATTTATTGAGTTATGAATAACATGAATAAATATGATACGAGTTTAGAATTCTTTTGAAGAATTGGTAAATTATCATGCCTTTCTAGTATGAATTTGAATATGTATTGGGAGAATTGTTGCATACCGACTATTGTAAAAATTGATCATTTATATGTTACTATTTTTTACTATTTTTTTACTCAATCAAAAATGGTTGTAATTTTCTTTCTATAGAAGTAAAATGTTGTGTCATGATGTATATATAAGTTTACAAAAAAGAACAACATCTAATATACATGTGCATTAAGTGACTTAAGATGTCTATCACTGCATGATAGAACACCAAACATATATTACGTTCCAAAACCCCACCCATGTTTTCATTTTACATCACCCGCCCTTTTATGAGTTAAAAGATGAATATCTTAATAACTATCCAAAATGATTATGTCATTTCCAGTTTCATAATTCTTCCTAAATAAAATGAATGTTATAGAATTTAATTACAGTGTGCTGAAAAGTATAGCTTACACTTTAAAATTTTACTTCCAACGCTCAAGTTAAGTAATTCGCTTTCAGGCATTTCAATAAGTAGTCTCTACTATATATTTAGAATATACCCAAAACTAGTCTAGCAACCCCGCAAATTGAAGAAATTTTTTTGGTAAGGATAATAAAAATAGACCTAGCATGGACTGAATTGACATCATGTCGGATTTGGGTATCACTCTGGTCAACCTTCATGAATGAATACATAGAAATTGCATTGAGTGGCACAGCTTGTGCATATATTACTTGACATTGTAGGTTTGTAAAGCAAATATGATTCCGTTTGACTATGTTTACTAAGTGCTTTATAAAATGTCTTTTACTTATGTTATTATTGGTTTACTACGGTGCAGAGAACTTAGACCCCAATTGTGATCTTTTCTTATTTTGAATATCCTTTTTGAGTTCTAAAGATATTTTTTTAAACACTCATAGAATCGTTAGATGGCATAAAATATATTTAAATAGCACTTTAAATCCTGTGCATTATGATGTTTTAGAAAATCCTTATAAATATTAAATAATCAGAAGATATATTTCATTTCATGTAGGGTACAAACGTCATCAAAAATATTATTTTGGGAAGAAATCTCAACAAACAAAGTTTGTTCTCAAAACGTTTGAATAGTGATATTTCGGATTTCAATAAACTTGTTTATAGGGTGCACTTGGTTCTCAGGAATCACCTTTAAATTTCCATAGAAGTTATCTGAAGATTCTCATATAAATCGGTATTAATTAACCAGACTCAATTTTAAATATCAAATATTGCTAGTAAGCGATAAAAGAACTGTCCATGATCAATATGTTAAGAGCAATTATATACCACCACCGTAAAGTATGGCAATCGTCTAACATAGGACAGCTAGCTTAACAGTTTAACAAGATATAGAAGCAGAATATAGTCTTGTACTGCTAAAAACTCCAGAGAGAGAGAGAGAGAGAGAGAAAGATATTTTACAGTGGCGCAGCCAAAGGGGCGCATTTGAAAACAGCGTGCATGTTACATTCTTTACGGAGCGAGTCTACGTACCTCCTTAACCGGCGTATACATATGTGAATATATATGTACATATTATTTAAAGTGAATAAGAAGCAAAAGCCGGGAGCTACAAATAGTATTTTGTAGTTCAATAAATCATAGTAAATTAACTTGCTTTTTGTATTTATATAAACCAATACATAACACATAAAAGCTCGTTGTGAGATAAAAACGAAGGCAGTGATGGGAATTCAATAAAGGAGCTGTATCCTACTCTCAATTCACTTACCGG
Organism: Hofstenia miamia; assembly: GCA_900660155.1. NCBI lineage: Eukaryota > Metazoa > Xenacoelomorpha > Acoela > Hofsteniidae > Hofstenia > Hofstenia miamia. Next base: position 3,775 of record CABFPE010002004.1, read on the forward strand.
ACCTCAGCCGACTCAAAGAAACCAAAATACTCATGAATTGCAAAAAATAAGTTCGAAAAGTGGCATTTTCTCCATAATATCAAAAACGACAATTACCCGACGTAGCCTTCTCTCTGAGTGTACCAGACAAGCCTGAAATTCAAATTATATTGCTCTAATCCGGCATGATACCCGACAAAGGGTCGGGTAGAGTCGAGTACCCTATTTCCAACTCTGATAAAAGCTTACTAATGGTTCATAACTCTGTTAGCACTAAGTAGAAATTGCTTTAGAAAGCAAGAGGTAGCCAGTAATCATAATCACTAAGGGCAAATTCGGTTCTGCCATTGATACCTTATATAAAAGCTGTGATCATTGTAATTTCTTTAGGTTTGCCATCATAATATCAGATGTGTGACAGAAGATAACAATGGTGCGAAATAACGTCAATGTTATGCTTTCAATATAAAAACTTAATTCGGTGGTGGAAGCATAAAATTTTGTTTAGGCACCACGAGAAACAGCCGCGTAGTTACGCTGAAGGTCATGAAGATTTGTTTTATTCTGATATTGTACGTTTATCAGGTTGTTTCTTGGAACATCCGCCGATTCAATTGATTTATCCCACTATTGGATGCTTCAATAAACTACGAGAAACCCTTGGTGATCTCTCACCATTGGCTCTGACGCTGCTTCAAATATTATTTAAAGCGAATATGACCAGAAGCAAAAGCAGGAGACACTAGGCCTATATCCTGATTTTAGTTAATGCAAGAAGCAAGAGAGCTTAGTCAATAGACAAGAACACTAAATTACTATGACATGGGTTACAAGCCGAAAAGAAATACACTGTAGGGACACCTGTAAAAAAAGTTAAGAAAAAATTATGTATTTTGAGCTACATCGTGTTTTATATTAAACTTTTATTTCATGAGGAATCAATTTTATGTTGATAAATAGTTGCTGCATTTATTTTTCTGTTATTCATTCTTTTTCAAGCAAACTGAAACAAATTAAACCGAAAATTTCTTAACTGAAGGACGGGAATAGAGAGTGTGCTTTTGAAGGGGCAGGACGCATTAAGAATGGCGAAATAAGAAATAGCTGACCAACCCAAATGGGAGGGGCATGGCAACGTGGCCCCTCCCTGGCTGCGCCACTGCATATGTACACGCTTAACATTAAAATTGTAAAATTAAAATGAATAAAAAGAATTTACAGTTTCTACAGAGCCTCGCAATTAAGATGTTTTCCATATCAGAAAATTCCGTATACTTGTAGATATTGATTGACAACGGCTAATAAATTTTCTGCAATAGAGTAATCGAGTAAATTTAAATATCACGAGTTTTTATATAATCAACATAATCTACTACATATTAGTGAATAAATTATAATGACAGTTAATGAACCCTCAAATTGTTTGAAATACATAACTGCACCCGACCCATGCCCACCGTTTTCCATTATCATACCGGCATTTTTTTATTTATTCACAATATTATGCTGATCTAATTGATTAGTTCCAAAATGTCTAATTGGGCAATATTTAATGTATGTACCACACTTGATCGTACTATATATTTTCTTAATTCCTACTTATATAATAGGTGTTACTTTGCAATTCGATAATTAAAACTTTCCGCTGAGATGCACGCCAATTATTTAGTACTTTGTTATTTTAGCGCTTGAAATTTCTAACCGCAATACTATCCGCATATTTTTTATGTATACCCAACCCATACCGCACCTGCATTTGTAACAAAGGTCATGCCCAACCCGCACCCAAAACCGAGCGGGTGCGGGTGTACCGAACCAGTGTCCACCCTTGCTACTATAGTGTCTTGTATATTTTTGGACACAAACTGAACTCTTTATATGTACACTTATTATAATGTCTCAAGCTCAAACGATATATATCTCGATGAAATTGTGGGAATGTGCAGACGATAGTGCATATCCTAGATCAATGCACTGTCTTATAGAAAATAGATGCTAATATTACTTATCTATTGACTTTAGATTAGAAGCGTTTCTAAATTTTAATTTAATATATATTTTTTAAAATCCAATCAAGGCCTACTTTAAGTACGGCCTGTTGATTTGCAGTACAAACAACGAAAGAAAGCAGTAAAATGCTCTTACAAGTAGAGAATTGGTTTAAATTCAAAGAAGAACGTCACAAAATCCCTTCACTTTTGTGGCCCTATAATCATTACATTTGCTTCGAAGCAAGCAAAGATTTCACAAGAAAATATGTGCTATAGATTTTTATAAATACTGCATCTCCCAGCACAAAATTGTGATCTATATTCACGATATTGTAGGTCCACATTCTTCATTTTTAATTCACATCAAACAATTGATTCTGAAGTCTCGAAATAATATGGTCTTATATTATTTGGATGAAGTTTTTACCATTATCAAAAAGAAAAATATTTCAAAAAGCATAAAGATATCCAAAATAACAAAGCGACGTGTTTCATCAAAATCTGGCAGCGATGGAGTTAATTTTTGTGCTCATTTTCGCTCATATTACTGCAAATAGCCAAACCGTGATTACATTAAAAGTTGATTCAATTCTTGACAAGAACCGTATTTCCTTTTAAATTTTTTGGAAGTTTAGGGTAAAATTGGCAAAAACTATGGTAGGAAGTCAAATGCAGTAGTCTCGATATTAGGTTTGTTTCAATGAAAAATTAAAAAGACTTGAGTTTCAAAAAGCGTCCTTCTCTAACCTGAATCTTAGCATAAACTAATTAATATAGATTTCTGAATAAATTTTTGGATATTCATCCAGTGTCCTTAACACTGTTGACATTTATGTCAACTAACTTCGTATCATCCAATATAATGCCTTTCAAAAATTCCCAAGCTATGAATCACATGTAAATATATTAATTATTTATATGTATAAATCAGTTGCCATGTCTATTAGGCCCTTAAATTCGTGCATATAATTGAACTCTTAGCCTTTTACACTTTAGCCACTACAAAGACGGAACTTTAATTATAAAAGCAGGAAACAATGGATGAAGGTTGGTATAATAACTTCTTTGAATTCTAATTTATTGAATGTAACAAAGCACTAGAACGTTTCATAAACAAACCGTGTTTAATTTAACTTTTTTAAATTTAATTAAAAAAAGCATTAATACGGTGTTCCACGTACTTGAAGGTGTTTTATTTAATAGCATGTATGGAATGGTTACAAGTGAATGGACTTAAGGTGCTACCTTTTAAAAAATCATCTTGCTTAATCTATGAACTGATGCAGTTTTTTTGCTGATAAATTCATAACACAAACAGATGGTTTATGAATATTTCTCAGCATCTAATGTAGAATATATTGAGAAACATAGCTGAACTTTAAACGCACTACTTGCAAAACAAAGGGAAGCATAAAATTAGATCTGAATGGATTCAAAAGGCTTTAATAACATGATTTTGCAATCGTCTGTGGAGTATATTTAATGAAATTGAAATATTACTGCATCATCACGCCATCTACCGTAAACTAAATGCATAATAATAATAACAAAACAATTATCATTATTATTCATGTTATATTGCAATGAAACCATACGGAAGTCAAAGTTGATATGAATCAAGGCCTCATAATTTTATTTGGTACGCCTGAAATGAACTATTAAGAAACAAGAATTAAAACACCATTGGCTACTGGAACTATTAAACACTGCATGTGATAGAGGTGTAATATATTTTCGAAATTGCGTTTGTTGGAGAATTTAAAAATATGGAAGGTATTATTGAAATACTTTGTGATAAAGACTAATAAACTAGTTTTATTTTCTTTTGACAAAAGAAGTGAACTCATTTTTTAGTCTTCCTATCATTATTACTCTCTAGCCTTCACACATTTAAATGTGTAACAGTAGGTTAGTTATAGTATTTAACAATATAAAAAACATATATATATATATATATATATATATAAAGTAACAGTTCGAATGCATTCGTAAACTGGTATGTTGAAGGATATGTACAATAACAGAAAAGTATTCTAAAGGTTAAGAAGTCGAAATTGCAGCAACTTCACTCCAATTTTTAAGCAGTCAACCATATAGATAGCGTAAATTTTGCATGCCTATGATAATGCATGTCATGCAATCTCAATTCAGGACTGGAAACCTTTGTAATCCTAAATGTCAATTACAAAATCATGTAACGGCACAGGAATTGATTGCAGGAAGGGATTTTTTAGAGATTCCGTTGTTTTGAAACAATATTACAATAAAGATAGATTATGAAATTATTGTGAGATTACAATGATGGTTCACTTTAGGAACGTTGGCTGCTATAAAAGAACCATAGATATATTAATATTTCGTTTTGATTGGTGCAGGAGTTTTTTTGGGATTTTCTGCCAAAACACATTTCGTGCTTAAAAATTGAAGCCTTCCTACAACCATAACAATAAATCATGTAAATATAGATTCACAAATAATTGAAGTGAATGCAGATGAAATAAGTTCGTTCTACTTTTAAATTATTCTGCTATAAATTAACAGAATGCATCCGGCGAAGATGAAATACCTTACGGCCAATTTTAAGCACTAATGCATATTTGTGAGTGGAGTAGAAAATCACCCGATAGCGGATTTTAAGAGTCGATAACGACAGACGAGACCTCAAAATGCCGATATTACGCAAATGCTAATTATTTAAAAAAATGCTAGTGTTGACATTACTTGTTTGGAAATTGAATAATACTACATCAGGGTTTTAGTTAACGACAAAGTTTCCATTGATCATTAACATTCAAAAAAAAGTCTTAGGAGCTTTATGAGACATTCCCCAGTTCATGGAAAGTATACATCATAAATACTTCTTCAGAAAATCTGCTATGAAGTTCAAATATGTTATATGCATTGCAATAAGCAGTTGTGAAAATTGCGGGAGTGCTTTGTGATTTGATCGCGGACGGCCATATGACTAGCGGTTAATGATCGGTTGCAGGCTGAATCCTTACATCCGCAGCCGGGCATGGCTTCAATTTTTAAATTTAGCTTTCACTTTTAACCTGAATAAAACAGGTTTTTACAATGAATATTTATTGGATCAATTCGACATAGATCTTTATTGCGAAATGGGAACGAATAATGAGCTTTATTCAGAATGTTTGCATGCCCAGATAAATTATAAAAAATGTGGTAAATATTATAAATTTTATGGCTGGGAACGACTTCAATTTTTGCCGCCGCGGTTCTTAGCATCACGGCTGCGCCCAGCCAAGAAGCTCCAGGCACAGAACACTAAACTGTGGGATAAAGTAGGGCATTGGTTAGGTCTATTCCCCAAAACTATATTGTTCTTCAACTATAATACTTTTGTAATACAAAGCAAATATATTCTGTTGAGAACGTTAGCAAATCTGCTCCAATAGCAATGAGAATGATTCACCAGGTTGTTAGCAAACAATGAAGCATACCCAAGAAAATTTGTGCATATTAAGGTGAAGATAAAAATTTCATTTCAATTAATAATTCAATCTCAGTATCCTTAGGAATTTTGGTTCTCTAATGTTTGCCAAATTCAATGACGAAATTCATCTAGACGACCAGCGATTAAGGGTAATTCTGAAATTTTTTGTTAACAAATAGTTTGATTCTTGAAAGCCAATGTGGTAAATTTTGGGTAGAAGGATAAATCTATATTATAATTTAATCATGCCAATAGAAACTAATTTAAACATGGACATCTGTGTTTGTAAGCTGATTATTATAATATGCTAACCAATCATTACTTCAACCATTACTTCAACTAAATTTATTTTGAAGTTCTATTTTTGATATTAAGTTTTATCGAGAGGGTGTTGGAGACTCATATTTATTTCCTTCCTTTAGAAATTCAAAGTTAACTCAACATTTGTGTCTTACTCAAAGACTTACATGTTTTTAAATATTTATAAGACCAAGACAATAGAACTAATTCCCATGAAATTTTCTAGTCGCGTGGACGAAATTAGCCTAAACTATTTTAAGAGGCCCAGGTTTCCCCAATTTTGATCCCAGTTCAGCTGAAACAATTAGTCCAGGATGCCAGTTCCATGAGATTGGAATTAGCAAATCTTGTAAGACGGAATAGTCCTAGTGGACCTTAAATTCAAGTAGCAACATTATCGAGGGCTAGATGTGTTTGAAGTTATGTGTATCCTGAATATAGCAGATGCAAAAGACAGAGTTATTTGTAAGTATAACTTAACACAGTCTGAAAAATTGCATTATTCATTGATATCAAGAAAGACACTATAAAGCAACGAGACAAAATGGCAAAAATAATGTCCAAAAATGGATATTTAAGCAACCTTGAATAATCAACCAGAGGGAAGTTGAAGGTATGGTTAGAAAAAACTTCAATCAAATATTTAATCTAAATTCACCAGATGCACCAGAAAAGGTTCAATGATGTATAGAGAAACGTCATCAACCCATCAACTGTAAAGCCAATCGACAGCTTCTCTAAAACAAAGACACATCCAATAATACGACATGAAAACATCCTAGAGCATCGGAATGTTTGAAGAGTGGGTTTATGCAAAGCATGCAGAATTTCTGGCTAAGAGGGAAGGGGTTCATTGAAATTATTGTTTGATGTCGAAGTAATTAACATTCATTCTCGTCACCTAACCATGAGCCACATGTATTCAGAGAGTATTAGAAATGCGCAATTTTTTAGTATTGTGCATTTGTAAACAATGTTTAGTTACAAATCATCGATATTCTGGCAAAAAGTTCCTATTTTTTCACGATACAGGATACCCTGATAACAGAAAAAAGCAATGTACATGCTTAATTGCACACCTTCGAAATTCCATTGGTGATGTAGAAAGACTCGGAACTAAATTGTTGGGTATTTTTTTTCTGAACAAAAATTGCGAAGTATATGAGTAGTAGCATGCAGATGAAACTAGTGCAACCTACACATCCAAATATCCGTTGCTTATACACTAATATCGGCAAAATTTATTGATCGATGCAGTCAAACAGAAAAACAGAAAGGTCGTTAGTAAATCAAGATTATTAGATAGGAAAGATGGATGAAAGAAGTTTGCAATGTTGATTATCAATCATATGATACAAGAGATTAAATAGCAGTGTCTGTGAGTAATTTTATCAAAATAAATTTATTTTTACAACCGTCAGTGTATATTTCTAGACATGTGAATTTGACATATTTATTGATTAGCTCAGTAATTTTTGCAAAGAGACTATATGCAATTTCTAATAGTGCTTGAAATTAACGCTAATTTAAAATATTTAGTGAATATCGTCACATGTTACTGGATTCGCTTTGTATTTCACCGAAACATCTTTAAAGTCTAGCGGCTGTGCAATTGCCTTTCTCCAGCTGTTTTGTCTAGATTTTCGAAATCTTTGAATGCATTCTCAAATTTCAAAAATAAATTTTATCCTGCTTATATCGTTGCAAAAATACATAAGTGTCAAAAGACACGTATATGAGAAGATTGACGTTTCCTATGCTCAAGTGAAAAAAGTTGAAACATTATAAACACATTTTTGATGACAAACGAAAGACAAATAGAGGCTTATAAAATATATTTGAAAATATAATTGTCTCAGCTTGTAACCTGGTGAAAAAGTTATTTGTCAAGTTTGCCATGCAAAGCGCGACACGCAGATAAACGTCTTGAAACTGAATCCATTAAACGGACTCTAACTTCTTGAGTTTTTTGGTGTTGCGATTCAAGGATGTAACTCTTTAGTTCCTGCAGATTGGTAAAAAATTCTTTCGTCGAATTTGAGTTACGAGGGGTTGCTCCATCTTGTTCTAAGAGCCATGAATCGGGATATAAGCAGGTTGAGTACGGTAGAAATTCTTCGAGTATTTGGCAATATTTTTAACTTTTAATTGTACCAGTGTGAAAACTATAATAATAGTGGAATTTTGAAAAGTGGCCACTTTGTTTTACTGAACTATATATGAAAACCAA
>CABFPE010002006.1:0-18547 GCA_900660155.1 Hofstenia miamia
GTAATTGAGTTGTTGATTATAATCTTCTCAGTGATAGAAAAACACAATTCCTATTAAACTTAATTGCTGAATAAACAAGTGGCAGTGCATCAAAATAATGCTCGTCTGAACGCACATCGTTCAAATTAGCATACATCAAAAAGACGCTCGTCTCAACGCTCCCAAATTTTGATATATGCATCAAAAAAGCATACATCAAAAAGATGCTCGTCTGAATGCACTTTCATCAAAAGATGCGCATCAAAAGGTTCTCGTCTGAATGCACCTTTAGCTAGAGGGTTACATCGCGTTTGTGAAGATACATTGCTGACTAATAATTTTCCTATCCATAAAAATTCTACACGTTTCTATTGCTTAGTTAGTCTATATACAAATTTAATTCATTATTTTCTATACATTGGATGCAAAAGACTACATTCCGTTTTTCAAATGCATTGCTATTTTCCATTTGTAAAAATTTCCATACATTTCTAATGATTAATATCTACAATTGTAATTTAATTCGTTTTTTCGGAAATCTAAACATTACATGCAAGGGGTTACATTTTTGTTTTTCAAATATGATGCTATTTCATTGTGCAAAATTCCACACCTTCTTATGATTAACATCTACAATCGTTGTAATTAATTCATTTTCACCAATGTTTCCTATCCATAAAAAATTCAATGCATTTAATTTTTTACTCACTAATACAAAACGAAAAAATATTTACCATGCTTAAGCATTACATGCGTATGAAATATAGACTTACATACTGGTTGTCGCAGCCTTGGAATATTTTTTAACATAATAGACAATGGTATTTGACATTCCCTTCCATAGCTCATTTTAAATGGTGTTAATTGGTACTGTGCACCCAATATATTATAAAAAAATTCTGCCATACCTAAGACTGATCGCCAATTCCCCCCTACCATGGATGTCATAATTCTTAACAATTTTATTAACATTGTTGAGCTGTTCTACAAGTGGTAAGTGGTTGTCATATCACGAAATATTTCCATTTTCTCCATCAATTCTTTAAGTAGTTGACTTTCAAATTGTGGACCTCTGTTTGTTACTGATTTTGTCATCCACAAATTTCAAAATCCATTCATTCAAAATCATCTTGGCTATCACCTTGGCCATTGTACTCTTTAGTGGTTTGAACCTTTCATACTTCGTAAAAATTTTAACAATCACTAGGGCATTTTCATGCCCTTCATTGTCTAGTGACACCTTTGCCAAATCGGTGTGTACTATTCCATTTAGTCTTTCTGCTAAAGTTTTTGTTAGTTGTGCTCTCTGCTTATTGAATTTTTCATCATTCACAAGTCAACAGGTTTTACACTTGTCAATCACATCTTCAACTGCTCTTCTCACACTTGTGCATATGTATCAATTGTTAAGCGTATTTTCAGTTGGGTTTATTCTGATATGACCCCTCTCATGCACACTTTGTATTAAATCTCATTTGTAATACTCAGGAATAACCAGTCTATTATTATCCTAGCTGCATATAGTAATCCGCCTTTCATTAATTTGAAGTGGTACTTCCAAAAGTATCTCTGTGACACTCTACTCAGCAGTGCACTTGGATCATTACATTTTTTGATTATTTTGTTCCATATCATGTCTTTCTCCTGATGTTGTCTTATTTCGTCTTCTGAAATCTATTCTCTCATAATAATGGGTAATATGGCATGGCCCTGCTTGTCCACATTAATTTCTAGCAGCTATTTGTATTGTGTGGTTGGTAAGAATTCGAATTTCTTTGTATCTCCTTAAGGTTTCCTCAGAACCCTCTTATAGGGTGTTAGGGCAGTCCACAAGTGTGCATTTGCATGCAGCATTCCTTTATGGTGCTGTAACTCAAAGTAAAATTCTTCCAATTGCTCAATCCATCTTGCTACTATGTTGCTGTGATCACCTGAAAATTTCTTTAGTCAGGATAGGCCACTGTTGTCAGTTCTTACCAAGAAGTGTCTTCCCATTACAAAGTACTTAAATTTCTTCAAATTCTCCACCAATGCCAATATCTCCAGTTTTTAGAAATATAGTTTACCTCACTTCAACACAGCTTTCAGCTAAAAAATTGTATGAGGTACACTTTTCTATCTTTTAACTGGCTCAGGGTTGCCTCTATTGCAACTGTACTTGTATCACAATCAATTATGAAGGGTAAATCATAATTTCAGGTATTCAGAGATGGTACCTTCGTTAAATCTTCTCTTATTATCTTTGATTTTTCTTTGTATCTCATTGTCCATTCAAATACAGGATATTTTTCTTAGCAATTTGGAAATTAACTTCCTTTTTCCCAACAAGTTCAGAATGAACAATCCATAATAATTTAGGAACCCTTTGATTTGCTGAATGTATCTTCTAGTTCATGGCACCTTAATTGATAGCATTATTCTGGATTGATATGGGCCTGCTCTTAATTATCCTGCCCAGGAATTTCATTTCAGTTCTCAGGATTTCACATATATTTCTTTTAACTTTTAGCCTGCATTGTATAAAATATTTGTGGTTTGCGACAGTTTTTCCAGATGTTCCTCCTCCATGTTGCTAGTAACCATGATGTCATCAATATACACTGTTACTCCTAGCTCTAAATTATTATTTCCATTATGAAGCACTCTTGTAATATAGTACTGCAAAGTTGCTGGTATGTTGCACAACCCAAACAGCATATATTTCCATTCATACAATCCCTGAGGAGTTATAAACGTGGTTTTCTCAACATCTTGTTTCCTCATCAGGACTTGAAAATAGGCCTTGCAAAGGTCTAAGCATGAGAAAAATTTATGCCTCCTGGCCTTGTATAATAGGTCCTGAATTTGTGGCAAAGAGTAAGCATCTTTGACTGTGATTGTGTTCAGTTTCCTATAATCCATGCAGAGACAGAATTTATTTCCCTGCTGGACAAATACCATAGGAGTGGTATAGGGGCTCTTACAGGTGGAATAATTTTGTTTTCAATCAATTCTTGTAATGTTTCCTCATAACTTGCTTTTTAGCTCTCAGGAACCCTCCTCACCAGTAATCTTATTGGCTTTTGCAACAGTGTTTTGATTGCATGTTGCTCCCTGACTGCCTTCCCCACACTTATAATACTGTAATTAAAGGTCTTTCTATTGTTCTTCAAAACATTTCTTAAATCATTGAGCTCTTGCTAACTTAAATTGTTGTAAAAATTCTCTTTGAGTATTGGCAGACTGCTCTAAATTTTTCCACGTGGTTCAGTATCAACTAGCAAGCAGGCATTCTTGGCATTCTTAGTTCTTACTAGTGGGGTGGCGGAAATTTTCACTTGTTCTTTACTTAAGGTTAGGTTATGGTTGGAATTGTTTATGATGATCATTTGCACGTTCCCTTGTGAGACTGTGCACATGTTTGCATTCATCAATAGCTGATGCATATTAATTCCCATGTAATTTTGAATAAAATGTCACCCTCATTTGTGTTAGAGATCTCAAGTTCTACCATTTGCCAATGTTGATTATCTAACTTAACATCTTGTTAACATGACCTTCCTACTAGCAAGTTCCTCAAAAGGCTGTGACACCACCCATTCATTTAAAGTAATTGAGTGATTCCTGCAGTTGATCACACATCTTAATTGTTCCAAACAAATCCCTTCCCAGGATGATATCATGTGGAAGACAATTATCCCTTGTATCCACAATTACAAACTTATGGTTAAATTCTTCATCCTCAATTTGAAAGCTCACATCATCTATCTCTCCTTTGATGGCAATGTAATCACTTGAGGCATCAATCAATCTAACATTGCCAGTTCTAATTCTGGTTCTCTCAAAACCTATGTAGCTACAACAGGAGTCAGACATAATAGAGATGGACACCCCTGTGTAAATTGCTGCATACACAATAATTTTGCTCAGTATTATTGTACTTCATTTGTATACTGCAGCTGAGTTAAGACTAACACGTCATCAGGTGGTTGGTTTTCAGTAGTTAGCAATCCTACTAGTTTGACATTTCCTCATTCAATTCCAACTCACTTTTGATGGTATACCAATCTCCGTCTTCTTGCAGTCCTTTCTCAAGTGCCCCTTTAACCCACATTTCCTGCATTGAGCAGCTCTATTTTCTGTCTCATTCTTAGCTTGTGCATTTACTGGCTTACTGCTCCTGTATTCCAGTTTCTTATAGTGTTTAGGTAATAGGGTTGAGTGATGCATTATGTCTTTGTAATTGAAAGATTTTGACATTGTAGCATCCTCATCTATTCTTACTGTATTATCAACAGTCAACTCATGTCCTTCAAGATTACTTCTCCCACTTTGTATTGTGGTCACACTTAAACTTGAATCATTCTTGCAATGGTCTCAGTAATCCTCTCAAAAAGTAAGAAAATAGGTCATGTTTCAGATATTCAGATTTTAACTGACTCAACTGGTAGAGTCTCTTGACTTGGGTTATGTATGTTGAAATGTTCTCATGTCTCTTAAACGTCCTTTTTCCTAGGAGACTTTTGTATTGGTGGCGAATTTGCAGTTTGGAGTAGTGATGCTTTAGATTGGCACCCTATCCTTTACAGCATACTTACCATATTTGCCAGTGTACAAGTCGACCTTTTTTGATCAAAAACTGAACTACCTGAACTCTCAAGATGACATGAGGGTCACCATGTAATATCTGCTTGGCCTTGCAGTTGCCCCTAAGTTACATGTACACATAGTATAGTGGACTGATGTGTGTGAAAGATATTAACAGTTGCAACTTATTACTTAAGTTTTCCTAACCTAATGACTAATACAGGTTTAATTTAGATAAAGATAATACCAACTATTTGGTTCATTTCAATGATACAACAACAATGTGGCATCCTGCTGACATTCAACCAATAATTGATAGGAACAGTTAATGTGTAAATAAGAGTTTAAGTAGAGTAGTTTTGATAGTGTTACTAGTTTGCTTTCTCATAAATTAATTTCTATTTCATCTCACCTTTACAGTTGTTAGTACCTCACCTCATGTAATAAAGTTAACACAAACACAAAACACTAAATGCCTTTTGGTTTCTGTTTCTCACTGCTCTTCACTTTGTAAATGTAGGAAAAATGAATGAATTCTCACAAGTTAATTTTTATCTGGCACTATACCTAATTCACATTTGAATTCAGTTCTTGCATGGCAAATCACTCCCAAAGATATATAGGCAATAGGTTTGATTTATCATATTTATATTAAATAAACAAATAAACAGATAAATAATGATAACGAAATAAACCAATTCTATAGTCATACGTTAGTGGTTTTTGATAGAATCTCCAAACTAATGTATGAAAAGATAACATGTTTCCTTCTTATTGAAATTGTATTATTAAAGCCTTCTTGTTTAATTGAATTGTGGTGAGGATATATTAACTCACAAAAACCAAAACTGCACTTAATGATGTTGAATAAATAACAACTAGTTGCTTGAAGCATTCAGATTGGCTAACACAAAGAAAATTAATACCATTCATATTTTATGTGATTAAGCATGGATTATTATTGGGATATAGTACCTCATATTGTGAATGCTATTATGGTTTATAGACAAATTTGTAAGCGTTGGTTATTTTTAATGAATAACCTCCCAAGTGATTAGCATGCTATATTTCGCATTTTTCATTCAGATATTATTATCAACACTAATATAGTGCAATTTCTTTGTAATGAGTAACATACCACTATAAAATGATAAAATAGTGGACAGAAATATAAAAATATATGATTTAGTATATTCAATACATACATACTTTGCTTCAGTAAAGTTTTACACTTTGAAAAATAAGAATTAATTTTGATAAGTATAAAGAAGCATGTAATATAAATTAGTATTAAGTATAACAATCGATATATTACAGGACTTGTGCATTATTGGCTCATTCATTTATTAATATTTCAATCTAACTGAATGACATTTCAAATCAACACGCGTATGCGACTTAGCAACAAAGAATGGTGTCGCGGGTTACCTGGTGAGCATGTGATGAATGGAGGGATCGATAAACCAATTAGTTGTCACGGTGCTGTTATAAAGTCACCTAAGGGATGTTACAAATATCGCCCAGCATCACGCGCTCACCGTGTTGTTGTGAAGAGGGCCTAAGGTTAACAATCCCCTTCACAATTCGTTTCTCTAATATATAACAAATTTTAGCAAGCATACCTGCCATTCAAATTCTATTTCCTGCACTATTCTTACAATTCGCAAAACAATAATCTAATAAGTACACTTGGAGCAATTACTACTTTTCTAACTAAAAAAGTCTTAAAGTAATGGGGTGAAATCAAATATAGCACCTCTGGCAAATAACCACAACTAAATTTATTTAAAAATGATCAAACATTGATAATATACCAATTAATCTGGTTTATATTCTGAAACAATTTGCTCAGAATTTTGGCAATTAAGAATTATAACTTAATCATTTATAAATATGTTAGATTTAAAAATTATTTCTGGTATGAACATAAAACAGTGAAAGAACACAAGTTATAACACTAGTCCATAACTAGTACTAATTGAGTATTGAAATGTTACATAAATTATTCTTAGATATATAAATATTTTAATTGTTTTTTATAATAGTAGTCAATGAAAAGTTAAAATTTTTGTTATATTGGTTTCAAAAATGTTTGAAATAGTCTATTATATATTTCGTACACATTTATTTATTCAAATAAGCTGTAAATTAATGAATGTACAAATTGTACAAATTTGGAAAATTTGGCAATTATTTGGCAAATATTTGCGAAATATTTGGAATTTTGCCATTTACAAAAATTACTACACATTATCCAAATATTTGGCAAATATTTGCCAAATTTTCCAAATGTATTTCCTAGGGTCGAGTAATATACTCAAGTATTAACTTCTTTTAATGCAGGGAAGTCATGAGAGGGCTGACTCCCACTCATTGTTGCCAGGATGATTCTACATTTACAGTAAAATATGCATACAAAAAATTTCATTCAATATTTGCAAAGTAATAAACAAATCTCTATGACTGCTAAAAGAAATAGAATAGACTGCCCGCATAAGCAACTTAGGCTATTTGATTGGGAAATCTATCAGATATATTATAAAAAATTTGCAATACAAGTAACGAATGAATGCTAAAAAAATTAGCTACCCATTACAAACTATAAAAGTGATGAATATAATTATATTACTATTTTAAATCTAAACAGAGTTTTGAAGGACTGCTAAATATTTACTAAATGCAAATGGTGAACGTCAATGTTCATTATTATAGCACATATTTACATTTATTTGCTTGCAATTTCAATGATCTAAACTACATAGAAATCTAATCGAAATACAAACTAAAGAAATAAATTTTTTTATTCAAATATATAATTACAATTTCATTGAAATTGTGTATCTAATGATTTTTAATATTTGTTAACGTCAGACTTGGGTGAAATGAAATTGAGGGAAGAAATAT
The DNA here is from genome assembly GCA_900660155.1 of Hofstenia miamia. Classification (NCBI taxonomy): domain Eukaryota; kingdom Metazoa; phylum Xenacoelomorpha; order Acoela; family Hofsteniidae; genus Hofstenia; species Hofstenia miamia. The sequence continues at coordinate 7,450 of CABFPE010002006.1, forward strand.
ACACCCATTTTCAGCGTTTAGAAATAGTTTAGAACACTTTTAGAAGACGTTCTACAATATCATTTGTAGACACTAGATGACATTCAGCAAAGTTTAGAAATTGTGTTTACAAGACATTTATTCCAAGTTTCTATACAAATGCAATTGAAAATAATTCGGAAAATTTGAACAACACTTTGGTTAATTCGCATTTATATTTAGTAACAAAATTGTGTATTTTATTCTAAAATTATATTCTTTCTACATATTCTTTCATAAACAGAAAGTGGATTCAAATTTTCTCTTTTATATAAAATGGCTAGACTAAATAATGTGTATTATTTCCCCTGGTCTTTGCTATAACTGCCTCACACAAAAATATGCATTGTGTTTTTAGCCAAGTTAAGTTCATATCAATATCGTGCCACTCTCAAAATCCATGCTCAATCGGTATATATCGCTATCAAACACAAAAAAGTTGGAGATAATACAGGCAATGGAAGAAAATGTAAATTGTACTATGCCTGAAATTGCTGCTCACTATGGCACTTAAAAACCTACATTATCCAATTCTAAAAAAATTTTCGCTTTATACACAAATGTTATAAATTCATAAATATTTAAATTTAGATAATTGGATAGCTTGAATTATCCAAATCCGACTCTAATAAGTACAATGCCTTTTTCTAGTGAGACAATGTTTTACTATATATATATATATATATATATATATATATATATATATACATAATGAGTGCATTTGAAATATGGCTAGATTTCATTATATAAATTATATAAAATAAATCGACCAGTGGTAGGTATTTGAAAGTCGCATAAGATTTAATCATTTTTTTATTTTTGCAAAGATAGTCATATAAAACTGCGTTTTCACTTAAATTAAACTTTGTCTTGAAATAGAGAATTTTTTTTAGATTTTATTATTCAGATAAATATTAATTATGAAGCTTAAATTATATGTGTATGGGAGATTAATTGTTCTAATAGACATCAATCAGCAATTGATTTTTAAAGAAATGAATTTCTTTAGTGTTTAAAATTGATTTTAAATTATTGAAAACTCTTAGGCATAAATTAGTTTGGTGAACGTGTCACTAAAAACATTTGCTTTTCAAATCAATGTTAGATTCTAGTTTACTAACGTGTTTATGTAGTTTGGATAAGCTGGTATTTCATCTAACAACATTTTTGACTTGGTAAAGATCAACAGATTTTGCATAATAGACGTTGTAAAGCTATCAATGAATATTTAGTAAATATATTTAAGTATTAAATTTTCCACAAAAATAATTTCACATAACTTTAATGAACGTTTTTTCCAAGAATAGGAATTTCATTTGACAATATTTAACTTCAAATTTTAAATTGATTAGTAATACAAAATAATTATGTATTGCCAGCTGTTACATTTTAAATATATTTGTTTTACTGAATGCTTATTTAAATTTTGTTCTTAGTAATATTTTGAAAAATTTAAAGTTTTTTTCATCTACAACTTGCATAGTCAGCGCTTATTAGAAAAATTTAGAAAAAATCTGTAACTTTATCAAAGTATATCTTCTTTTGAAATTTTAAAATTGGAGTATACTGACTACAGTTTCATGTAATAAGTATGAAAAAACAATCATTGCAATAGAATATATTCTATGATTATAACTGATAAACTTTACAATATAATCTATGAAACACTAATTACTAGCTTGTTTATACAATTCTTAGGTTTCTTTTATCAGAACAATACATACACACCTTTAAACGGTCATTAAATTATGCATACAATTTAAGATTTACATAATATTGCTTTATATAAATTTTCACGGAAATATTTGGACGCAAAAAGATAGTAGAAAAAGTTTAGTGTGCAATTAATGATAAAGGCACTATTTATAAATGCAAAGATCATGTATTGCTTTGCTAAACCTGCAGTATCATCCGCACTAGTAGTTATCGCTACATACTCAAAATAGCTAGCAGAAATTATGTTGATAAGAAACGTGGTTGAAATACAAATCAGCAAAACTGCTGTTTGCTTTTCATTATTGTTTTTAAAGTTTTTTCTATTCTTTAACCACTTTCTCATCTCTAGTAAAATCTGAATATTTCCATACAATAAAATAAGGAATGGCAAAGCTTTGTTTATCAGATATGTATTGATTATCAAATACTCTTCATAGAGGAAGAGTTCTGCAAATCCTACACAAACATTATTACTCATGCCGAAGTAGTAGACACTGGGTGCATTAGTTATCACTGAAATTACAGACACTACAAACGAATACATAGACGCGTATTTTGGATTAAAATATTCTTTGTACAAAATTGGATATTTCACGGCAGTAAATCTTTCCCAAGTCAAAATCACTACTTGCCAAATACCACCGCTGATAATTACAGTAAGAGTAAACCAAAGCGATTTGCATGCCAAGTTATTGTAGTCCTTTACTTGATATCCTAAATATTGGTGCATGCATTACATATATTAACACTTACAACTTAGTTAGCAAATATGAAAACAATATTTTCAAACAAAATACAAGTAATACCTCAACAGTGAAATTTACAGTTAAGGTGCAACTTTCAAACATTTAATAACCAAATAAAATTTGTAGTAAAATTTTTCGTTCTTTGAAAATGTTGTGAGTGGTGAATCAAAGTTCAGTAATGGTAAAAATGAAGTATTAATTTTTTATTATATTTGATATATTAAGACATCTACTTTAGTAGGTTACCGTGTTGTGCATTTTGCTTGAAGCACAAAATCGTTTTTAATGGTCTTCTGTAGGTCCATGTCTTCGACATAGTTATAATTATTATTTAATAACATAATAAATATCAAAACTACATATTCTCTCATTTTTGCAAGTAACTGAAGTTAATTGAGCTAACTATCAGTAAACATTTAATTGAATATTCGGATTACAAACGTCATAACAACTAAATTAGAAAGAGCGCAAACGCTACAACTTTCATTGTTAAGCTAATTAGAGTGAGCAATGAAATAAGATAAATTGGAATTTTCCAAGTGTTTCTTATCTTAATTGGTTCAGCCACAAAAGTTGTATTGTTTGCACTCGGCCCTACTCAAATTCACTGCAGAAGCTATTAATGCATTTGTTAAATAATTAATCAAACTTAAAGAAGACAAACAATTTTGACGTTGGCCTAGTTACGTCAATAACTATGAATTTGCAAATATACAAAATTTCAATTTGTGCGTTAACTATATGTGTTATCTACATGTAAGTATACTCTTCACAGAATATCAACATATTTCAAAAGAAAACTTGCATGTTCTTTGCTGTTAGTTTATATATGTGCAGAGACATGATATTTTAAGCAAATATGAATCTGCAAGCATTTTAACAAAATCGCTATGTGAATATATATATATATATATATGGTAACAGTAGATTTTATACTAGATATAAAAATACTGTACCAAGTGGCCGAAGAATGCCAGTGAAAGTACCCAAATGCAGACACAAAGCTCCGTCCCAAATAGCCAGAACTTGCATCAAAACTACAAAGCTTGTCTTCTGCTTAATACCAACACATGTGAAAATGATAAGTGAGTTAAGGAACACACCAACAACTCCTATTATTCCATTGGAAATGTTAATATTGGTTGCTAAAACGTAGTCAGGCTGCTGGGCAAGGGTCAGATTAATCTGCATTTACAAATCTCTGATTGCACATTATATTTCACGGCTATATGTAGAGAGTATCTGCAGGTGATTGGTTCTTAAAAATTAACGACTTTCAGAAATTTTCTAGAGACCAATTAAATTGCAGGCATATTTCTATCAGTAAAACTTACACAACAGTAATATTGCGAACATATTTGCTTCAAAGTGAATATTTAAATATATTATTCAAATTTGGCTAAAAAGCTATTACTGATTATTATAATGCACACAAAAAGAATTTTATTATGTCTGCATATGCATATTGTCAATTATTTACAAATATATATATATATATATATATATATATATATATATATTGTCAATTATTTACAAATATAAATATATATATATATATATATATTAGACTTGTCTACGAGCCGAGCCAAGCCGAGCCGAGCCGAGCTTGAGCAGAGTATTGGCTATACAATGAGCCCAAAACGAGCCGTTTTTAAGCAAAGTGCTACTTGTTAATTTGATTATGCAGATTTTTCTAATTTTTTCATTCAATATTCCTTACTTATAATCGTATTTTAGAAATGTTTATTAAATAATAGGAAGATCAATTGAAAAAATTCTGAGAGCACAAATAAAAATATACCGAGCTTAAACGAGCCTCATTGAAAGATTTTCTGTGGCGAGCCGAGCTCATGCAATGATGAAGATTTGTGCTAAGATTTATTTTTGTGCCTGAAGCAATACAAATAATATTTATTTTTAATGAGAAATCCCATTATTGTAAAAATATTCAAATTCCTTACATACCTAGTGTTCAGATGATGAGGCGATCTAATGTCAATGGGAACTACAACTACCCAAGGGTTAGGGCTAGCAGTAGGGTTAGTCGAAAAAAGAGGAGACAATTCTCTATCACTTGGTGTTTTCAGATTTCTTTATTTCGTGAACTATAAACGTTTAAAAGTGATTTGTGGAAACCATAAATTTTGAAACATTTCTAGAAGAATTAGTATTAATTGCAACGAGGCAAAACATTCTGTTATGTGTTGGTAGGGGTAGAAGATAAGTGGGCGAAGCATTAAAGAAACTACCCGCACACTACCAACACATAGTAAAATACACGTTTGCAAAGTAACTTTCAGAGCCCCATAGAATCATAAAGATTTGCAAAAGCTAATTGATAATATCCTTAATATATTGTTCCGAACAGGGAAAAACTTAAGCCCTCATTAGTACTAAAAGCGAGTGGTAGGGGTAGTTTATAAGGCTGTTTTAACATATCCATTAAAACATGAAATACATGGCGGCATTTCACTCGGCTTCTGTCCCATTCTTGATTCCGCCCTACTGGGACCAGAGATCACAAACACAAAAATAAAATCGGGACAATGACTACAATACCCCGAGTTAGAGACTATAATTGAACACTAAATCAATATCTACCTTTTCAATTTTTAAAAATACAAATAAATACTAGGTCCAATTAAAATTAAAATCGCTTAATCAAATTTGGTATTTGATTAACTTTTAACAAATATCTGGTCTTCTAAATAGAATGAGGAAAATATATATATTTTTCAAGTATTTTTGCATACATTAAATTATCACGTCGATTGCTATTAAAAATGTATCTCGAAAAAATAGAGAAGATAGTAGCGTTGCCGAGGGGCAAAGGATTTTTCGGTCCGTTATTTCTGACATTTGTCTCTTTGTTTCCCTCTAAAAATAAAAATTATGTGAGTTATTTTCACAATATTCTGCAATTCTAAATATTTGTATGTATTCAGGGCATTATTCAAATTATACTATTGCATTAATACAGAACGAATTTAATATTACGGTTTCAAATATGCGATCTAAAAATAAAATGCACTCGAAATTGTTATTTCGTTAAAGGTTGCTAATAAACTAGATGCCAAATCTCTTTGGAATACATTATAGAAAATGTATGTATTCTACAGTTTGCTGCATTACATGATTTTTCAAAAGGAATGCAGTAATGAGCGGAAATCTAAGCTCAGTGCAGAAGGTGCTGCATGATCAAGTTGAGAGTTCAATTTGTATATGAGCATCATTTAAATTTAAAATTGGTCGAAGTTTCTAGGAATATTGTGGCATGATCCAAAATATATCGTATTTTGGAAGAATTGTATGTATTCTTTCAAAAACGTACTAAAAATTTCGAATGTAATAGTTAGAAAGTTAAGGGATTTTGCTGAACACCGAAACAGAGAAGTGCAACTGCTCATAGCATATTGACACGGAGTAATTGTAAATTTATTCAAAGTACTATATATTTCAGATTTGCAGTAAATTTATTGCTTATAAAATAAAAACGATTGAGTACTTAATGTTTTTGTCTATGCATTAACTCTGCGTTTATCCTTTCATGAATACTAGAATTTGTTTCGGTAGAAATCTGTAACAAAGAAAAACAAGCAGTTATTTAAAGAAAGATCTTATTTTAAATGTGTGTTTAACCTTAAACAGCCTGGGGATTTTTGAAAAAATTTCATTATCATATTAAAATTTTTTAAAGGCTAAAAAGCTATTAAAGCTATGTGACCTCTGACATTCCGCACGGCATCTCTCATTGTTATTGGAATATCTTTGCACACATAAAAAATAGTGAAACTTCTTTGTTGCTTCCTTGGACTCAAAACCTTATAAATACATTAATATTTAGAATTTAAATCTTTTTCAAAAATTCCCAATTTTTTTTCATATTTTCATCAACTTCAGCCACAGCAATATTCTTTAATAGACATTTTTAAAATTGCATTAAATGATGTTCCCCAATAGACCTACCCATGGTACAAGATTTTCAATTTGCTAATATGCTTGTAGAAAACTATTTGTAAATGTGGATGAACGGACCCGTTAAGAATAAAATTCTGTACAAAAATATGGTAGTTTATCAATATAATCATTATAGCCCCCTTCCCCAACCTTACCATTAACCTAAACCATAATCCTAAACTAAGCCAACTCACACCTTAGTCCTAACCCATTCCCCAAACATTATGTAGAAGGGATATACTAATTTATTAATATTATTAAGTTTCAATATGAATTATAAAATAATTATAATACACTACTATTAATATGATAATTAGTGGTTCAACCACGCGGCTTTTGTTTGTTTACAAAGCAATTACAGGATTTGGCAATGTTTATTCATTTAACACATCGCCTTTACCCTCAAATCTTTTCACGTAGTTACTTTGTTTCAAAGCTTCTTAATAGGCTTTGCTTTGTTTATATAATTTAAAATGAATATGCTTTTATTGAGTCCGCTCCATCATGGTGAAGAACAGTGTTAGCTTTAGGTTTTGGGGTAAGATAAGGGTTAGTGTAGAATCTAGCTTAAACTTAGAGTTGTGTTTAGGGTTATGTTTTGGGTTAGGGTTAGGGAGTAATGTTAGGTTAGTTGGAGTAAGGTTTGGAGTTAGGGTTATGGTTTAGGATATGGTTTGGGTTAGAGTTAGGGTTAAGGTTATTTTTATTATGTTGATAAATTAGCACATTTTTTGCAAAAATTTGAGTGGAGAGATAACGCCAAAGAACCTAAAATTCTTGTAAAGTGGTTAATTGTATAACATGGTTTTAGCATTTTATACGTTAATTTTAGTCTTTACCTGTACCCGCTTGTACCCGTTGATCCTTTAGCCGTGCTTCATCGAAATTATATTTTATAGAAGTTGATATTTCCAAAAATATTTACTATTTTACTACAGTAAAACTCCAGCATTGCGTAAATCCAGCACTGATTAGAAATTCACTACTGCGTAAATTGCAAGATATACCAAGTTGAACTCCAGCATTGCGTAAGGAATGGTGTAGCAAAACAGGCTTACGCAGTACTGGAGTTCAACTGTAGTGAAACAATTGTAATTAAACTGTGCCTCTATTCAATTTATAACTCATATGCCATCGATTGTGCCCTCTAAAAATTATAAAAGTGGGATGCCATTGAAAGCAATTCCCATGTAGCCAATTTGTATACTTTCTTGTGTTATTCTATAGTCGATGCAATAATTTTTATGCATACTAGAACTTTATAACAAAAAACCCATAATGCAAATATAATTTTACATGACATTATTTTTGTACTTTTATGGCATGGATTTATTTACATGAATTTTTTAGTGCATGGAATTTTAGGGACGGGACCAAATTTGCAACTCGGGTCAGAAACCTGGACCTGAAACATTTGGTGCATCAAGCGCTGATGTACATGTATTACAAAAATATTGTACAGACTAGTAAAAATTATTGCGATTTATACAAAAAAATTTATTGAGATTTTTATTTTCATTTGTGAAGTTATAATTATTTAATTTTGCTGCAGCTGAAGAGTGAATAAGAACTTCATCATCAGACATTTTTGCTATTTCATTTTCATTTGAAATTATTTCACGCCTATTGCTGCATTTTTGAGATGTTATTGTCTGCATGTAGTTTTCCATTTATTTAAAATTTAGCGTGGAATTGAGCATACTGAACTAAGCATGGAACACATGATTACTCACATGATCATAAGATAGATTGATATATATTTTGCAATGAAAAACATTGAGAAGATTGGTCATAGAGCTTTTATTAGTAAATTTATACCTAATTCTTTATAAAATATTTATAATTGAAAACCGCGATCCTAAAATGTTGACAAAAAGCAAGTATGATTCTTATCAATGCGCTGCTTCTAATACAATAATGCTTCATTAGGAAGAAGACAAATTATTACACTTAAGACCATTTTCAACATGTGAATTAATTCAACCATGAAGTTTGAACAAAAACCATTCAATTGTTCTTCAACCCATTCTTTCGACACCACTGTATTTGAAAGTTATCATCAGAAAACTAGAATTGATATTTGTTCAATACGAATCCTGCTTTTGTGAAAAGGCCCTCTGAAAGAAGTTGTGATGGAGTTTGATATAGATATTGATTTGAAATCCCACACGAGAAGATCTGGGGTTACTTGTTGGAGCAGAGCACGACATCTATTCATTTCAGCTAGGGTCATTAATGAATGGATAATGGAGCAAACAAAAAAATGTTTAGCACTAGAAACGCGATGACAGGTCAAAATGACCTGCAAGCCATTATTGTTTGCTTCATTATTCATTCAGCATAAATTCTAGCAGGTACATACACTTCCAATTATGTAGATAATCTCATTGAATTTGCTATTAGTAGAAATGTTGTTTCTATTCAATAATTTTTGCATTTGAAACATTAAATGTAAATTTTCTCCCAAGAAGTACTTGCTGTTCTAGTGTTAAAGATCATTTTGACATATTATCGCGTTTCTAGTGTTAAGTATTTGCTGAAGTAATTTTGCTCGACAGCAGCATAATTTAAATGACATTAGCAGAAGTTGCGTTCTGAGTAGTTTATATTATACATAAGCTACTAAAAATTGACTAGTAATATTATCAGATGCCACAGCTAATGCATGTAAGGCAAGCAATACGTTCACAAATCGCACACCGTTGTCTGCAGGTAATTCTAATTTTCTTCGTCAGTTATTTTGGATATTCCTCTGATTTTGCGTCTTGTAGCTAGCACATTTGTATTGCTCAACATTTTACTTGAGTATTTTCAATCCATACGATTACTCATTACAAGCTCTTAAATTTTTACCAATGAAACGACTTGCAGAACGCATTAGTGCTGCAAAGACCATTTAAAACTTTGCTTTTGAACGTGAGTGTCTCAAAGTGTTTAAAGTGTTTTTCAGAAATTCTAAGTGGTACCTGATATAGCTCTTAAGCTCCTTTTGAGCTTAAGAAGAATAATCAAATACAAGCCTTAAAAATGTCATATTACTCAGCAAATACAATTGCAAAGATAAATTGCTGTCCGCGTAATATAGAATTGAATGATTTGAATTTTTATTGTAGAATATTTTAACCTAATTTTGAGAAGGTTTTTGTAATTTCCCATTTTCAGAATAACGATTTTCAAAATTTAATTAAACATTGACTGCCTTACAGCTTCACTCATTGTTTGAAAACAAGCATCAGTCTGAAATATACAAAGAAATTTATAAGATTCTAGAGATGGAAGCCTCAATGGAACCTTTTGAAATTCAAACCGATTAATTGTACTATTTCAATAACTACTTAAAGATTTTTACATTAACAAGCGCAGGAAATTATCCGATAAGCATTTCTTGCTTGATTCATTACTCATTCTGCACAAACACTAGCAGTTACATATACTTCCAATAATGTTGTTAATTTCATTGAATTTGCTATTTGTAGAAATTTTGTTTCTATTTCGTAATGTTTGTTTTTGAAACATCAGATGTAAATATATTCTCAAGAAGTAATCGCTGTTTTAGTGCTAAGGAATAGAGAAATTGCAGTCATACTTCTTTAATCGGTACTGAAATCGGTTGAATGCTAACGCTTGGAACAGAACATGCAATTAAGCAAAAATTAAGCAAAAGAAAAATGAAATCGAAACTAAAAAATATATGAATTTCTAATGTTGTTTTCACAACAACGGTGTTCTCATTACGGTATTTAGCGGAATAAAAATTTCTAATGTTTCTCACAGGTAAGCAGTGCCAGGCCGAATTAATTCAAAAAAATAGAAGCATGAGTCATACTTTTATAAAGGATGAGATGAACCAATAAAAAATCTTGGATGCATAACTGATACTTACTAACATCTTTTGGTCGGACACTGCTTCAGAAAAATAGGTCAAATTCATTGATATTGTAAAAACTGGAGTAGGGCCCATACAGAGTACGGACAAAGGCTTACTAGCCCTTGCTTCTACACTACGTGCACAAATCCCTAGCATACGGGCTCTGAATATGAACATAGATGATTATTTCTTGAAGTAGTCATAATTCTTAAAACCATTTCTTTGAAGTTTATAATTGATTTAAGTGAATTTTCAACATATCCATGCATATGTATTTGGTTTAACTTTAACCTACATGTAAATTTATATTAGCAATTATAACATATGACATAAAGTTTTACACTAAGTTTCATAAAATTCATTATTGTCTTCATCAAGTATAAGGAGTTCCATGTTGCTGTCATTTTCTGTGAATTGCATTAATAAAAATACAGTACTTGTGTACACTAATAGAAAATCTCTTGTTTTTAAGAAAAAAAATTTGACATTTTAGTCAATTAATCAAGATAATTTCATCTTTATATAAAAAGAGCTTACTTTAGGAAAGATATATATCTAGAAAATATCAATTCTCAAAACAAGCGCATAATTTTATTTGTGTAAATCGTTTAATTAAATGCAACGAAATGTCCTTAGTTATATATATTGTGAGAGTATAAAACCAACTATACTTTGAGATGTTATATTTACTACTAACTCAGCATTCAAGAGTTCAAATCAATTAATTATACCAGCAGTTGGTTACATACACTTGTACATATCACTTACTAATTATGCTTCATATATTTATATA
>CABFPE010002007.1:0-18530 GCA_900660155.1 Hofstenia miamia
TATATAAATATATGAAGCATAATTAGTAAGTGATATGTACAAGTGTATGTAACCAACTGCTGGTATAATTAATTGATTTGAACTCTTGAATGCTGAGTTAGTAGTAAATATAACATCTCAAAGTATAGTTGGTTTTATACTCTCACAATATATATAACTAAGGACATTTCGTTGCATTTAATTAAACGATTTACACAAATAAAATTATGCGCTTGTTTTGAGAATTGATATTTTCTAGATATATATCTTTCCTAAAGTAAGCTCTTTTTATATAAAGATGAAATTATCTTGATTAATTGACTAAAATGTCAAATTTTTTTTCTTAAAAACAAGAGATTTTCTATTAGTGTACACAAGTACTGTATTTTTATTAATGCAATTCACAGAAAATGACAGCAACATGGAACTCCTTATACTTGATGAAGACAATAATGAATTTTATGAAACTTAGTGTAAAACTTTATGTCATATGTTATAATTGCTAATATAAATTTACATGTAGGTTAAAGTTAAACCAAATACATATGCATGGATATGTTGAAAATTCACTTAAATCAATTATAAACTTCAAAGAAATGGTTTTAAGAATTATGACTACTTCAAGAAATAATCATCTATGTTCATATTCAGAGCCCGTATGCTAGGGATTTGTGCACGTAGTGTAGAAGCAAGGGCTAGTAAGCCTTTGTCCGTACTCTGTATGGGCCCTACTCCAGTTTTTACAATATCAATGAATTTGACCTATTTTTCTGAAGCAGTGTCCGACCAAAAGATGTTAGTAAGTATCAGTTATGCATCCAAGATTTTTTATTGGTTCATCTCATCCTTTATAAAAGTATGACTCATGCTTCTATTTTTTTGAATTAATTCGGCCTGGCACTGCTTACCTGTGAGAAACATTAGAAATTTTTATTCCGCTAAATACCGTAATGAGAACACCGTTGTTGTGAAAACAACATTAGAAATTCATATATTTTTTAGTTTCGATTTCATTTTTCTTTTGCTTAATTTTTGCTTAATTGCATGTTCTGTTCCAAGCGTTAGCATTCAACCGATTTCAGTACCGATTAAAGAAGTATGACTGCAATTTCTCTATTCCTTAGCACTAAAACAGCGATTACTTCTTGAGAATATATTTACATCTGATGTTTCAAAAACAAACATTACGAAATAGAAACAAAATTTCTACAAATAGCAAATTCAATGAAATTAACAACATTATTGGAAGTATATGTAACTGCTAGTGTTTGTGCAGAATGAGTAATGAATCAAGCAAGAAATGCTTATCGGATAATTTCCTGCGCTTGTTAATGTAAAAATCTTTAAGTAGTTATTGAAATAGTACAATTAATCGGTTTGAATTTCAAAAGGTTCCATTGAGGCTTCCATCTCTAGAATCTTATAAATTTCTTTGTATATTTCAGACTGATGCTTGTTTTCAAACAATGAGTGAAGCTGTAAGGCAGTCAATGTTTAATTAAATTTTGAAAATCGTTATTCTGAAAATGGGAAATTACAAAAACCTTCTCAAAATTAGGTTAAAATATTCTACAATAAAAATTCAAATCATTCAATTCTATATTACGCGGACAGCAATTTATCTTTGCAATTGTATTTGCTGAGTAATATGACATTTTTAAGGCTTGTATTTGATTATTCTTCTTAAGCTCAAAAGGAGCTTAAGAGCTATATCAGGTACCACTTAGAATTTCTGAAAAACACTTTAAACACTTTGAGACACTCACGTTCAAAAGCAAAGTTTTAAATGGTCTTTGCAGCACTAATGCGTTCTGCAAGTCGTTTCATTGGTAAAAATTTAAGAGCTTGTAATGAGTAATCGTATGGATTGAAAATACTCAAGTAAAATGTTGAGCAATACAAATGTGCTAGCTACAAGACGCAAAATCAGAGGAATATCCAAAATAACTGACGAAGAAAATTAGAATTACCTGCAGACAACGGTGTGCGATTTGTGAACGTATTGCTTGCCTTACATGCATTAGCTGTGGCATCTGATAATATTACTAGTCAATTTTTAGTAGCTTATGTATAATATAAACTACTCAGAACGCAACTTCTGCTAATGTCATTTAAATTATGCTGCTGTCGAGCAAAATTACTTCAGCAAATACTTAACACTAGAAACGCGATAATATGTCAAAATGATCTTTAACACTAGAACAGCAAGTACTTCTTGGGAGAAAATTTACATTTAATGTTTCAAATGCAAAAATTATTGAATAGAAACAACATTTCTACTAATAGCAAATTCAATGAGATTATCTACATAATTGGAAGTGTATGTACCTGCTAGAATTTATGCTGAATGAATAATGAAGCAAACAATAATGGCTTGCAGGTCATTTTGACCTGTCATCGCGTTTCTAGTGCTAAACATTTTTTTGTTTGCTCCATTATCCATTCATTAATGACCCTAGCTGAAATGAATAGATGTCGTGCTCTGCTCCAACAAGTAACCCCAGATCTTCTCGTGTGGGATTTCAAATCAATATCTATATCAAACTCCATCACAACTTCTTTCAGAGGGCCTTTTCACAAAAGCAGGATTCGTATTGAACAAATATCAATTCTAGTTTTCTGATGATAACTTTCAAATACAGTGGTGTCGAAAGAATGGGTTGAAGAACAATTGAATGGTTTTTGTTCAAACTTCATGGTTGAATTAATTCACATGTTGAAAATGGTCTTAAGTGTAATAATTTGTCTTCTTCCTAATGAAGCATTATTGTATTAGAAGCAGCGCATTGATAAGAATCATACTTGCTTTTTGTCAACATTTTAGGATCGCGGTTTTCAATTATAAATATTTTATAAAGAATTAGGTATAAATTTACTAATAAAAGCTCTATGACCAATCTTCTCAATGTTTTTCATTGCAAAATATATATCAATCTATCTTATGATCATGTGAGTAATCATGTGTTCCATGCTTAGTTCAGTATGCTCAATTCCACGCTAAATTTTAAATAAATGGAAAACTACATGCAGACAATAACATCTCAAAAATGCAGCAATAGGCGTGAAATAATTTCAAATGAAAATGAAATAGCAAAAATGTCTGATGATGAAGTTCTTATTCACTCTTCAGCTGCAGCAAAATTAAATAATTATAACTTCACAAATGAAAATAAAAATCTCAATAAATTTTTTTGTATAAATCGCAATAATTTTTACTAGTCTGTACAATATTTTTGTAATACATGTACATCAGCGCTTGATGCACCAAATGTTTCAGGTCCAGGTTTCTGACCCGAGTTGCAAATTTGGTCCCGTCCCTAAAATTCCATGCACTAAAAAATTCATGTAAATAAATCCATGCCATAAAAGTACAAAAATAATGTCATGTAAAATTATATTTGCATTATGGGTTTTTTGTTATAAAGTTCTAGTATGCATAAAAATTATTGCATCGACTATAGAATAACACAAGAAAGTATACAAATTGGCTACATGGGAATTGCTTTCAATGGCATCCCACTTTTATAATTTTTAGAGGGCACAATCGATGGCATATGAGTTATAAATTGAATAGAGGCACAGTTTAATTACAATTGTTTCACTACAGTTGAACTCCAGTACTGCGTAAGCCTGTTTTGCTACACCATTCCTTACGCAATGCTGGAGTTCAACTTGGTATATCTTGCAATTTACGCAGTAGTGAATTTCTAATCAGTGCTGGATTTACGCAATGCTGGAGTTTTACTGTAGTAAAATAGTAAATATTTTTGGAAATATCAACTTCTATAAAATATAATTTCGATGAAGCACGGCTAAAGGATCAACGGGTACAAGCGGGTACAGGTAAAGACTAAAATTAACGTATAAAATGCTAAAACCATGTTATACAATTAACCACTTTACAAGAATTTTAGGTTCTTTGGCGTTATCTCTCCACTCAAATTTTTGCAAAAAATGTGCTAATTTATCAACATAATAAAAATAACCTTAACCCTAACTCTAACCCAAACCATATCCTAAACCATAACCCTAACTCCAAACCTTACTCCAACTAACCTAACATTACTCCCTAACCCTAACCCAAAACATAACCCTAAACACAACTCTAAGTTTAAGCTAGATTCTACACTAACCCTTATCTTACCCCAAAACCTAAAGCTAACACTGTTCTTCACCATGATGGAGCGGACTCAATAAAAGCATATTCATTTTAAATTATATAAACAAAGCAAAGCCTATTAAGAAGCTTTGAAACAAAGTAACTACGTGAAAAGATTTGAGGGTAAAGGCGATGTGTTAAATGAATAAACATTGCCAAATCCTGTAATTGCTTTGTAAACAAACAAAAGCCGCGTGGTTGAACCACTAATTATCATATTAATAGTAGTGTATTATAATTATTTTATAATTCATATTGAAACTTAATAATATTAATAAATTAGTATATCCCTTCTACATAATGTTTGGGGAATGGGTTAGGACTAAGGTGTGAGTTGGCTTAGTTTAGGATTATGGTTTAGGTTAATGGTAAGGTTGGGGAAGGGGGCTATAATGATTATATTGATAAACTACCATATTTTTGTACAGAATTTTATTCTTAACGGGTCCGTTCATCCACATTTACAAATAGTTTTCTACAAGCATATTAGCAAATTGAAAATCTTGTACCATGGGTAGGTCTATTGGGGAACATCATTTAATGCAATTTTAAAAATGTCTATTAAAGAATATTGCTGTGGCTGAAGTTGATGAAAATATGAAAAAAAATTGGGAATTTTTGAAAAAGATTTAAATTCTAAATATTAATGTATTTATAAGGTTTTGAGTCCAAGGAAGCAACAAAGAAGTTTCACTATTTTTTATGTGTGCAAAGATATTCCAATAACAATGAGAGATGCCGTGCGGAATGTCAGAGGTCACATAGCTTTAATAGCTTTTTAGCCTTTAAAAAATTTTAATATGATAATGAAATTTTTTCAAAAATCCCCAGGCTGTTTAAGGTTAAACACACATTTAAAATAAGATCTTTCTTTAAATAACTGCTTGTTTTTCTTTGTTACAGATTTCTACCGAAACAAATTCTAGTATTCATGAAAGGATAAACGCAGAGTTAATGCATAGACAAAAACATTAAGTACTCAATCGTTTTTATTTTATAAGCAATAAATTTACTGCAAATCTGAAATATATAGTACTTTGAATAAATTTACAATTACTCCGTGTCAATATGCTATGAGCAGTTGCACTTCTCTGTTTCGGTGTTCAGCAAAATCCCTTAACTTTCTAACTATTACATTCGAAATTTTTAGTACGTTTTTGAAAGAATACATACAATTCTTCCAAAATACGATATATTTTGGATCATGCCACAATATTCCTAGAAACTTCGACCAATTTTAAATTTAAATGATGCTCATATACAAATTGAACTCTCAACTTGATCATGCAGCACCTTCTGCACTGAGCTTAGATTTCCGCTCATTACTGCATTCCTTTTGAAAAATCATGTAATGCAGCAAACTGTAGAATACATACATTTTCTATAATGTATTCCAAAGAGATTTGGCATCTAGTTTATTAGCAACCTTTAACGAAATAACAATTTCGAGTGCATTTTATTTTTAGATCGCATATTTGAAACCGTAATATTAAATTCGTTCTGTATTAATGCAATAGTATAATTTGAATAATGCCCTGAATACATACAAATATTTAGAATTGCAGAATATTGTGAAAATAACTCACATAATTTTTATTTTTAGAGGGAAACAAAGAGACAAATGTCAGAAATAACGGACCGAAAAATCCTTTGCCCCTCGGCAACGCTACTATCTTCTCTATTTTTTCGAGATACATTTTTAATAGCAATCGACGTGATAATTTAATGTATGCAAAAATACTTGAAAAATATATATATTTTCCTCATTCTATTTAGAAGACCAGATATTTGTTAAAAGTTAATCAAATACCAAATTTGATTAAGCGATTTTAATTTTAATTGGACCTAGTATTTATTTGTATTTTTAAAAATTGAAAAGGTAGATATTGATTTAGTGTTCAATTATAGTCTCTAACTCGGGGTATTGTAGTCATTGTCCCGATTTTATTTTTGTGTTTGTGATCTCTGGTCCCAGTAGGGCGGAATCAAGAATGGGACAGAAGCCGAGTGAAATGCCGCCATGTATTTCATGTTTTAATGGATATGTTAAAACAGCCTTATAAACTACCCCTACCACTCGCTTTTAGTACTAATGAGGGCTTAAGTTTTTCCCTGTTCGGAACAATATATTAAGGATATTATCAATTAGCTTTTGCAAATCTTTATGATTCTATGGGGCTCTGAAAGTTACTTTGCAAACGTGTATTTTACTATGTGTTGGTAGTGTGCGGGTAGTTTCTTTAATGCTTCGCCCACTTATCTTCTACCCCTACCAACACATAACAGAATGTTTTGCCTCGTTGCAATTAATACTAATTCTTCTAGAAATGTTTCAAAATTTATGGTTTCCACAAATCACTTTTAAACGTTTATAGTTCACGAAATAAAGAAATCTGAAAACACCAAGTGATAGAGAATTGTCTCCTCTTTTTTCGACTAACCCTACTGCTAGCCCTAACCCTTGGGTAGTTGTAGTTCCCATTGACATTAGATCGCCTCATCATCTGAACACTAGGTATGTAAGGAATTTGAATATTTTTACAATAATGGGATTTCTCATTAAAAATAAATATTATTTGTATTGCTTCAGGCACAAAAATAAATCTTAGCACAAATCTTCATCATTGCATGAGCTCGGCTCGCCACAGAAAATCTTTCAATGAGGCTCGTTTAAGCTCGGTATATTTTTATTTGTGCTCTCAGAATTTTTTCAATTGATCTTCCTATTATTTAATAAACATTTCTAAAATACGATTATAAGTAAGGAATATTGAATGAAAAAATTAGAAAAATCTGCATAATCAAATTAACAAGTAGCACTTTGCTTAAAAACGGCTCGTTTTGGGCTCATTGTATAGCCAATACTCTGCTCAAGCTCGGCTCGGCTCGGCTTGGCTCGGCTCGTAGACAAGTCTAATATATATATATATATATATATTTATATTTGTAAATAATTGACAATATACATATATATATATATATATATATATATATATATTTGTAAATAATTGACAATATGCATATGCAGACATAATAAAATTCTTTTTGTGTGCATTATAATAATCAGTAATAGCTTTTTAGCCAAATTTGAATAATATATTTAAATATTCACTTTGAAGCAAATATGTTCGCAATATTACTGTTGTGTAAGTTTTACTGATAGAAATATGCCTGCAATTTAATTGGTCTCTAGAAAATTTCTGAAAGTCGTTAATTTTTAAGAACCAATCACCTGCAGATACTCTCTACATATAGCCGTGAAATATAATGTGCAATCAGAGATTTGTAAATGCAGATTAATCTGACCCTTGCCCAGCAGCCTGACTACGTTTTAGCAACCAATATTAACATTTCCAATGGAATAATAGGAGTTGTTGGTGTGTTCCTTAACTCACTTATCATTTTCACATGTGTTGGTATTAAGCAGAAGACAAGCTTTGTAGTTTTGATGCAAGTTCTGGCTATTTGGGACGGAGCTTTGTGTCTGCATTTGGGTACTTTCACTGGCATTCTCCGGCCACTTGGTACAGTATTTTTATATCTAGTATAATCTATTGTTGCCATATATATATATATATATATTCACATAGCGATTTTGTTAAAATGCTTGCAGATTCATATTTGCTTAAAATATCATGTCTCTGCACATATATAAACTAACAGCAAAGAACATGCAAGTTTTCTTTTGAAATATGTTGATATTCTGTGAAGAGTATACTTACATGTAGATAACACATATAGTTAACGCACAAATTGAAATTTTGTATATTTGCAAATTCATAGTTATTGACGTAACTAGGCCAACGTCAAAATTGTTTGTCTTCTTTAAGTTTGATTAATTATTTAACAAATGCATTAATAGCTTCTGCAGTGAATTTGAGTAGGGCCGAGTGCAAAC
Organism: Hofstenia miamia; assembly: GCA_900660155.1. Taxonomy (NCBI): domain Eukaryota; kingdom Metazoa; phylum Xenacoelomorpha; order Acoela; family Hofsteniidae; genus Hofstenia; species Hofstenia miamia. The sequence goes on from CABFPE010002007.1 coordinate 8,037, forward strand.
AATACAACTTTTGTGGCTGAACCAATTAAGATAAGAAACACTTGGAAAATTCCAATTTATCTTATTTCATTGCTCACTCTAATTAGCTTAACAATGAAAGTTGTAGCGTTTGCGCTCTTTCTAATTTAGTTGTTATGACGTTTGTAATCCGAATATTCAATTAAATGTTTACTGATAGTTAGCTCAATTAACTTCAGTTACTTGCAAAAATGAGAGAATATGTAGTTTTGATATTTATTATGTTATTAAATAATAATTATAACTATGTCGAAGACATGGACCTACAGAAGACCATTAAAAACGATTTTGTGCTTCAAGCAAAATGCACAACACGGTAACCTACTAAAGTAGATGTCTTAATATATCAAATATAATAAAAAATTAATACTTCATTTTTACCATTACTGAACTTTGATTCACCACTCACAACATTTTCAAAGAACGAAAAATTTTACTACAAATTTTATTTGGTTATTAAATGTTTGAAAGTTGCACCTTAACTGTAAATTTCACTGTTGAGGTATTACTTGTATTTTGTTTGAAAATATTGTTTTCATATTTGCTAACTAAGTTGTAAGTGTTAATATATGTAATGCATGCACCAATATTTAGGATATCAAGTAAAGGACTACAATAACTTGGCATGCAAATCGCTTTGGTTTACTCTTACTGTAATTATCAGCGGTGGTATTTGGCAAGTAGTGATTTTGACTTGGGAAAGATTTACTGCCGTGAAATATCCAATTTTGTACAAAGAATATTTTAATCCAAAATACGCGTCTATGTATTCGTTTGTAGTGTCTGTAATTTCAGTGATAACTAATGCACCCAGTGTCTACTACTTCGGCATGAGTAATAATGTTTGTGTAGGATTTGCAGAACTCTTCCTCTATGAAGAGTATTTGATAATCAATACATATCTGATAAACAAAGCTTTGCCATTCCTTATTTTATTGTATGGAAATATTCAGATTTTACTAGAGATGAGAAAGTGGTTAAAGAATAGAAAAAACTTTAAAAACAATAATGAAAAACAAACAGCAGTTTTGCTGATTTGTATTTCAACCACGTTTCTTATCAACATAATTTCTGCTAGCTATTTTGAGTATGTAGCGATAACTACTAGTGCGGATGATACTGCAGGTTTAGCAAAGCAATACATGATCTTTGCATTTATAAATAGTGCCTTTATCATTAATTGCACATTAAACTTTTTCTACTATCTGTTCGCATCCAAATATTTCCGTGAAAATTTATATAAAGCAATATTATGTAAATCTTAAATTGTATGCAAAATTTAATGACCGTTTAAAGGTGTGTATGTATTGTTCTGATAAAAGAAACCTAAGAATTGTATAAACAAGCTAGTAATTAGTGTTTCATAGATTATATTGTAAAGTTTATCAGTTATAATCATAGAATATATTCTATTGCAATGATTGTTTTTTCATACTTATTACATGAAACTGTAGTCAGTATACTCCAATTTTAAAATTTCAAAAGAAGATATACTTTGATAAAGTTACAGATTTTTTCTAAATTTTTCTAATAAGCGCTGACTATGCAAGTTGTAGATGAAAAAAACTTTAAATTTTTCAAAATATTACTAAGAACAAAATTTAAATAAGCATTCAGTAAAACAAATATATTTAAAATGTAACAGCTGGCAATACATAATTATTTTGTATTACTAATCAATTTAAAATTTGAAGTTAAATATTGTCAAATGAAATTCCTATTCTTGGAAAAAACGTTCATTAAAGTTATGTGAAATTATTTTTGTGGAAAATTTAATACTTAAATATATTTACTAAATATTCATTGATAGCTTTACAACGTCTATTATGCAAAATCTGTTGATCTTTACCAAGTCAAAAATGTTGTTAGATGAAATACCAGCTTATCCAAACTACATAAACACGTTAGTAAACTAGAATCTAACATTGTTTTGAAATGCAAATTTTTTTAGTGACACGTTCGCCAAACTAATTTATGCCTAAGAGTTTTCAATAATTTTAAAATCAATTTTAAACACTAAAGAAATTCATTTCTTTAAAAATCAATTGCTGATTGATGTCCACTAGAACAATTAATTTCCCATATACATATTTATCTGATTAATAAAATCTAAAAAAATCTCAAATTTATTACAAAGTTTAATTTAAGTGAAAACACAGTGCTATATGACTATCTTTGCAAAAATTAAAAAATGATTAAATCTTATGCGACTTTCAAATACCTACCACTGGTCGATTTAGAGGGAAATGCGTGGATTTTTATAATTGAAAAAATGCCTAAGTAGCAGATTCATTCAAAATGTATATATATATATATATATATATATATATATATATATATACTATAACTGTCTCCTCTTGCACTAGCACAAAATTTCAAGTTTGAATTTTCTAGTAAAAGCTTATTGTGTATTTTTAATGTGCAGATTTGCATTTACATAAGGATATAGGCCATGTATATAACTAACATTTGTGTATAATTGATAAAATTTATTTAGAATTGGATAATGTAGTATTTTAAGTGCCATAGTGAGCAGCAATTTCAGGCATAGTACAATTTACATTTTCTTCCATTGCCTGTATTATCTCCAACTTTTTTGTGTTTGATAGCGATATATACCGATTGAGCATGGATTTTGAGAGTGGCACGATATTGATATGAACTTAACTTGGCTAAAAACACAATGCATATTTTTGTGTGAGGCAGTTATAGCAAAGACCAGGGGAAATAATACACATTATTTAGTCTAGCCATTTTATATAAAAGAGAAAATTTGAATCCACTTTCTGTTTATGAAAGAATATGTAGAAAGAATATAATTTTAGAATAAAATACACAATTTTGTTACTAAATATAAATGCGAATTAACCAAAGTGTTGTTCAAATTTTCCGAATTATTTTCAATTGCATTTGTATAGAAACTTGGAATAAATGTCTTGTAAACACAATTTCTAAACTTTGCTGAATGTCATCTAGTGTCTACAAATGATATTGTAGAACGTCTTCTAAAAGTGTTCTAAACTATTTCTAAACGCTTAAAATGGGTGTATATTTCTTCCCTCAATTTCATTTCACCAAAGTCTGATGTTAACAAATATTAAAAATCATTAGGTACACAATTTCAATGAAATTGTAATTATATATTTGAATAAAAAAATTTATTTCTTTAGTTTGTATTTCGATTAGATTTCTATGTAGTTTAGATCATTGAAATTGCAAGCAAATAAATGTAAATATGTGCTATAATAATGAACATTGACGTTCACCATTTGCATTTAGTAAATATTTAGCAGTCCTTCAAAACTCTGTTTAGATTTAAAATAGTAATATAATTATATTCATCACTTTTATAGTTTGTAATGGGTAGCTAATTTTTTTAGCATTCATTCGTTACTTGTATTGCAAATTTTTTATAATATATCTGATAGATTTCCCAATCAAATAGCCTAAGTTGCTTATGCGGGCAGTCTATTCTATTTCTTTTAGCAGTCATAGAGATTTGTTTATTACTTTGCAAATATTGAATGAAATTTTTTGTATGCATATTTTACTGTAAATGTAGAATTATCCTGGCAACAATGACTGGGAGTCAGCCCTCTCATGATTTCCCTGGATTAAAAGAAGTTAATACTTGAGTATATTACTCGACCCTAGGAAATACATTTGGAAAATTTGGCAAATATTTGCCAAATATTTGGATAATGTGTAGTAATTTTTGTAAATGGCAAAATTCCAAATATTTCGCAAATATTTGCCAAATAATTGCCAAATTTTCCAAATTTGTACAATTTGTACATTCATTAATTTACAGCTTATTTGAATAAATAAATGTGTACGAAATATATAATAGACTATTTCAAACATTTTTGAAACCAATATAACAAAAATTTTAACTTTTCATTGACTACTATTATAAAAAACAATTAAAATATTTATATATCTAAGAATAATTTATGTAACATTTCAATACTCAATTAGTACTAGTTATGGACTAGTGTTATAACTTGTGTTCTTTCACTGTTTTATGTTCATACCAGAAATAATTTTTAAATCTAACATATTTATAAATGATTAAGTTATAATTCTTAATTGCCAAAATTCTGAGCAAATTGTTTCAGAATATAAACCAGATTAATTGGTATATTATCAATGTTTGATCATTTTTAAATAAATTTAGTTGTGGTTATTTGCCAGAGGTGCTATATTTGATTTCACCCCATTACTTTAAGACTTTTTTAGTTAGAAAAGTAGAAAATGCTCCAAGTGTACTTATTAGATTATTGTTTTGCGAATTGTAAGAATAGTGCAGGAAATAGAATTTGAATGGCAGGTATGCTTGCTAAAATTTGTTATATATTAGAGAAACGAATTGTGAAGGGGATTGTTAACCTTAGGCCCTCTTCACAACAACACGGTGAGCGCGTGATGCTGGGCGATATTTGTAACATCCCTTAGGTGACTTTATAACAGCACCGTGACAACTAATTGGTTTATCGATCCCTCCATTCATCACATGCTCACCAGGTAACCCGCGACACCATTCTTTGTTGCTAAGTCGCATACGCGTGTTGATTTGAAATGTCATTCAGTTAGAGTGAAATATTAATAAATGAATGAGCCAATAACGCAAAAGTACTGTAATATATTGATTGTTATACTTAATACTAATTTATATTACACGCTTCTTTATACTTATCAAAATTAATTCTTATTTTTCAAAGTGTAAAACTTTACTGAAGCAAAGTATGTATGTATTGAATATACTAAATCATATATTTTTATATTTCTGTCCACTATTTTATCATTTTATAGTGGTATGTTACTCATTACAAAGAAATTGCACTATATTAGTGTTGATAATAATATCTGAATGAAAAATGCGAAATATAGCATGCTAATCACTTGGGAGGTTATTCATTAAAAATAACCAACGCTTACAAATTTGTCTATAAACCATAATAGCATTCACAATATGAGGTACTATATCCCAATAATAATCCATGCTTAATCACATAAAATATGAATGGTATTAATTTTCTTTGTGTTAGCCAATCTGAATGCTTCAAGCAACTAGTTGTTATTTATTCAACATCATTAAGTGCAGTTTTGGTTTTTGTGAGTTAATATATCCTCACCACAATTCAATTAAACAAGAAGGCTTTAATAATACAATTTCAATAAGAAGGAAACATGTTATCTTTTCATACATTAGTTTGGAGATTCTATCAAAAACCACTAACGTATGACTATAGAATTGGTTTATTTCGTTATCATTATTTATCTGTTTATTTGTTTATTTAATATAAATATGATAAATCAAACCTATTGCCTATATATCTTTGGGAGTGATTTGCCATGCAAGAACTGAATTCAAATGTGAATTAGGTATAGTGCCAGATAAAAATTAACTTGTGAGAATTCATTCATTTTTCCTACATTTACAAAGTGAAGAGCAGTGAGAAACAGAAACCAAAAGGCATTTAGTGTTTTGTGTTTGTGTTAACTTTATTACATGAGGTGAGGTACTAACAACTGTAAAGGTGAGATGAAATAGAAATTAATGTATGAGAAAGCAAACTAGTAACACTATCAAAACTACTCTATTTAAACTCTTATTTACACATTAACTGTTCCTATCAATTATTGGTTGAATGTCAGCAGGATGCCACATTGTTGTTGTATCATTGAAATGAACCAAATAGTTGGTATTATCTTTATCTAAATTAAATCTGTATTAATCATTAGGTTAGGAAAACTTAAGTAATAAGTTGCAACTGTTAATATCTTTCACACACATCAGTCCACTATACTATGTGTACATGTAACTTAGGGGCAACTGCAAGGCCAAGCAGATATTACATGGTGACCCTCATGTCATCTTGAGAGTTCAGGTAGTTCAGTTTTTGATCAAAAAAGGTCGACTTGTACACTGGCAAATATGGTAAGTATGCTGTAAAGGATAGGGTGCCAATCTAAAGCATCACTACTCCAAACTGCAAATTCGCCACCAATACAAAAGTCTCCTAGGAAAAAGGACGTTTAAGAGACATGAGAACATTTCAACATACATAACCCAAGTCAAGAGACTCTACCAGTTGAGTCAGTTAAAATCTGAATATCTGAAACATGACCTATTTTCTTACTTTTTGAGAGGATTACTGAGACCATTGCAAGAATGATTCAAGTTTAAGTGTGACCACAATACAAAGTGGGAGAAGTAATCTTGAAGGACATGAGTTGACTGTTGATAATACAGTAAGAATAGATGAGGATGCTACAATGTCAAAATCTTTCAATTACAAAGACATAATGCATCACTCAACCCTATTACCTAAACACTATAAGAAACTGGAATACAGGAGCAGTAAGCCAGTAAATGCACAAGCTAAGAATGAGACAGAAAATAGAGCTGCTCAATGCAGGAAATGTGGGTTAAAGGGGCACTTGAGAAAGGACTGCAAGAAGACGGAGATTGGTATACCATCAAAAGTGAGTTGGAATTGAATGAGGAAATGTCAAACTAGTAGGATTGCTAACTACTGAAAACCAACCACCTGATGACGTGTTAGTCTTAACTCAGCTGCAGTATACAAATGAAGTACAATAATACTGAGCAAAATTATTGTGTATGCAGCAATTTACACAGGGGTGTCCATCTCTATTATGTCTGACTCCTGTTGTAGCTACATAGGTTTTGAGAGAACCAGAATTAGAACTGGCAATGTTAGATTGATTGATGCCTCAAGTGATTACATTGCCATCAAAGGAGAGATAGATGATGTGAGCTTTCAAATTGAGGATGAAGAATTTAACCATAAGTTTGTAATTGTGGATACAAGGGATAATTGTCTTCCACATGATATCATCCTGGGAAGGGATTTGTTTGGAACAATTAAGATGTGTGATCAACTGCAGGAATCACTCAATTACTTTAAATGAATGGGTGGTGTCACAGCCTTTTGAGGAACTTGCTAGTAGGAAGGTCATGCTAACAAGATGTTAAGTTAGATAATCAACATTGGCAAATGGTAGAACTTGAGATCTCTAACACAAATGAGGGTGACATTTTATTCAAAATTACATGGGAATTAATATGCATCAGCTATTGATGAATGCAAACATGTGCACAGTCTCACAGGGGAACGTGCAAATGATCATCATAAACAATTCCAACCATAACCTAACCTTAAGTAAAGAACAAGTGAAAATTTCCGCCACCCCACTAGTAAGAACTAAGAATGCCAAGAATGCCTGCTTGCTAGTTGATACTGAACCACTTGGAAAAATTTAGAGCAGTCTGCCAATACTCAAAGAGAATTTTTACAACCATTTAAGTTAGCAAGAGCTCAATGATTTAAGAAATGTTTTGAAGAACAATAGAAAGACCTTTAATTACAGTATTATAAGTGTGGGGAAGGCAGTCAGGGAGCAACATGCAATCAAAACACTGTTGCAAAAGCCAATAAGATTACTGGTGAGGAGGGTTCCTGAGAGCTAAAAAGCAAGTTATGAGGAAACATTACAAGAATTGATTGAAAACAAAATTATTCCACCTGTAAGAGCCCCTATACCACTCCTATGGTATTTGTCCAGCAGGGAAATAAATTCTGTCTCTGCATGGATTATAGGAAACTGAACACAATCACAGTCAAAGATGCTTACTCTTTGCCACAAATTCAGGACTTATTATACAAGGCCAGAAGGAATAAATTTTTCTCATGCTTAGACCTTTGCAAGGCCTATTTTCAAGTCCTGATGAGGAAACAAGATGTTGAGAAAACCACGTTTATAACTCCTCAGGGATTGTATGAATGGAAATATATGCTGTTTGGGTTGTGCAACATACCAGCAACTTTGCAGTACTATATTACAAGAGTGCTTCATAATGGAAATAATAATTTAGAGCTAGGAGTAACAGTGTATATTGATGACATCATGGTTACTAGCAACATGGAGGAGGAACATCTGGAAAAACTGTCGCAAACCACAAATATTTTATACAATGCAGGCTAAAAGTTAAAAGAACTGAAATGAAATTCCTGGGCAAGATAATTAAGAGCAGGCCCATATCAATCCAGAATAATGCTATCAATTAAGGTGCCATGAACTAGAAGATACATTCAGCAAATCAAAGGGTTCCTAAATTATTATGGATTGTTCATTCTGAACTTGTTGGGAAAAAGGAAGTTAATTTCCAAATTGCTAAGAAAAATATCCTGTATTTGAATGGACAATGAGATACAAAGAAAAATCAAAGATAATAAGAGAAGATTTAACGAAGGTACCATCTCTGAATACCTGAAATTATGATTTACCCTTCATAATTGATTGTGATACAAGTACAGTTGCAATAGAGGCAACCCTGAGCCAGTTAAAAGATAGAAAAGTGTACCTCATACAATTTTTTAGCTGAAAGCTGTGTTGAAGTGAGGTAAACTATATTTCTAAAAACTGGAGATATTGGCATTGGTGGAGAATTTGAAGAAATTTAAGTACTTTGTAATGGGAAGACACTTCTTGGTAAGAACTGACAACAGTGGCCTATCCTGACTAAAGAAATTTTCAGGTGATCACAGCAACATAGTAGCAAGATGGATTGAGCAATTGGAAGAATTTTACTTTGAGTTACAGCACCATAAAGGAATGCTGCATGCAAATGCACACTTGTGGACTGCCCTAACACCCTATAAGAGGGTTCTGAGGAAACCTTAAGGAGATACAAAGAAATTCGAATTCTTACCAACCACACAATACAAATAGCTGCTAGAAATTAATGTGGACAAGCAGGGCCATGCCATATTACCCATTATTATGAGAGAATAGATTTCAGAAGACGAAATAAGACAACATCAGGAGAAAGACATGATATGGAACAAAATAATCAAAAAATGTAATGATCCAAGTGCACTGCTGAGTAGAGTGTCACAGAGATACTTTTGGAAGTACCACTTCAAATTAATGAAAGGCGGATTACTATATGCAGCTAGGATAATAATAGACTGGTTATTCCTGAGTATTACAAATGAGATTTAATACAAAGTGTGCATGAGAGGGGTCATATCAGAATAAACCCAACTGAAAATACGCTTAACAATTGATACATATGCACAAGTGTGAGAAGAGCAGTTGAAGATGTGATTGACAAGTGTAAAACCTGTTGACTTGTGAATGATGAAAAATTCAATAAGCAGAGAGCACAACTAACAAAAACTTTAGCAGAAAGACTAAATGGAATAGTACACACCGATTTGGCAAAGGTGTCACTAGACAATGAAGGGCATGAAAATGCCCTAGTGATTGTTAAAATTTTTACGAAGTATGAAAGGTTCAAACCACTAAAGAGTACAATGGCCAAGGTGATAGCCAAGATGATTTTGAATGAATGGATTTTGAAATTTGTGGATGACAAAATCAGTAACAAACAGAGGTCCACAATTTGAAAGTCAACTACTTAAAGAATTGATGGAGAAAATGGAAATATTTCGTGATATGACAACCACTTACCACTTGTAGAACAGCTCAACAATGTTAATAAAATTGTTAAGAATTATGACATCCATGGTAGGGGGGAATTGGCGATCAGTCTTAGGTATGGCAGAATTTTTTTATAATATATTGGGTGCACAGTACCAATTAACACCATTTAAAATGAGCTATGGAAGGGAATGTCAAATACCATTGTCTATTATGTTAAAAAATATTCCAAGGCTGCGACAACCAGTATGTAAGTCTATATTTCATACGCATGTAATGCTTAAGCATGGTAAATATTTTTTCGTTTTGTATTAGTGAGTAAAAAATTAAATGCATTGAATTTTTTATGGATAGGAAACATTGGTGAAAATGAATTAATTACAACGATTGTAGATGTTAATCATAAGAAGGTGTGGAATTTTGCACAATGAAATAGCATCATATTTGAAAAACAAAAATGTAACCCCTTGCATGTAATGTTTAGATTTCCGAAAAAACGAATTAAATTACAATTGTAGATATTAATCATTAGAAATGTATGGAAATTTTTACAAATGGAAAATAGCAATGCATTTGAAAAACGGAATGTAGTCTTTTGCATCCAATGTATAGAAAATAATGAATTAAATTTGTATATAGACTAACTAAGCAATAGAAACGTGTAGAATTTTTATGGATAGGAAAATTATTAGTCAGCAATGTATCTTCACAAACGCGATGTAACCCTCTAGCTAAAGGTGCATTCAGACGAGAACCTTTTGATGCGCATCTTTTGATGAAAGTGCATTCAGACGAGCATCTTTTTGATGTATGCTTTTTTGATGCATATATCAAAATTTGGGAGCGTTGAGACGAGCGTCTTTTTGATGTATGCTAATTTGAACGATGTGCGTTCAGACGAGCATTATTTTGATGCACTGCCACTTGTTTATTCAGCAATTAAGTTTAATAGGAATTGTGTTTTTCTATCACTGAGAAGATTATAATCAACAACTCAATTAC
>CABFPE010002009.1:0-18521 GCA_900660155.1 Hofstenia miamia
AATTCTTTCTCATTTTCTCTCAACCCCTTCTGGGAACCCTGAGTATGTAATTTGCAATGTGTTAAATGCTGCTTTAAATGCTTTTTTTGCTTGATTTACAGATGTTATTTCACAAATGATTTCAGCTTACTTTCCAAGTGCCCAAGCTCACCTCCTGTTTCTCAGTTTATGACCCCAATTCATAACTCCAGCTACTTCATTTACAACTGGAGCTCCTACATTTATTCAATCTGCTCTGACACAGGTATTTACTCTAACCACCATTGCTACCCCAAGTCTGGATATTCTGAGTGCAACTGTTTTGCTTCCAGCACCAGTCAATACCTCAGTTGTGCCTACTGTTTTGGTATTAGTGACTCTGCAACATTCAGGTGATCCCATCAGGTCTGTGACAACATGTTGGCCATGGTTCACCCAGTTGATCCTTCCTATCAAAGCAAATGGAACCAGACATGAAAATCTATTCAACAGAAACTCTGTGTTGCCAAAATTTACAGGAAAAATCAATGAGATTTCCCAGTTGTTCAGCAAATGGCTATTCTTGTTTGAGCTAACCATGAAGCAGTATAATGCCACACAAGACTATGCCATTGCCCAGTTTCTGATGTACCTCCAAGGCCTTGCTACAATCAGTATATGATGCTGGACAGTGAAGCCAAGACTAATTATAAGCTACTCATTGGTCACTTCAAAGACCACTATAATCCTCTTCATATTAAGCACCAGTATAAGACTCTATTGTGTGATATCTCCTTTAAGAAAGGGGATGATATTCAGACATACATCACTCAAATCAAAAGGCTATTCCATCTGAGCAAGTTGACTCTGGAATACTCAAAACATGATCTATTTTTGTACATCTGCCAGGGATTTCTGCTGAATATTCACAGCTGTCTTGAGCTAAAATGTGATGATCTTAATCTGATTATTAAGTAAGCAATCAGCATTGTGTAAATGATGTGTAATACCACTCAAATTGATAAGGATGCAGGAGAGCTGGTCATGCTGCTCTAAAAGTATCTCTGTAATCATACACTTCCATCTTAAAGAAAAAGTCTGATGCTGATCAGACTCATTGTTATAATTGTGGCCAGAAAAGCCACATGAAGCCACAATGCACCACTGTCATCTCCTTCATTGCTGATGGCAATGGTTTTGTTATCAAAAAAACAGAGGAGCCCTCACTGGTTTTGCCTCTTGAATCAGCTAGCCCTTTAAACTGATGAGAGCACTGTCTCCCAACAAATGCATGTAGGATGTTCTGGTAGTCACCTCACTGATGCATACTAACATCATTCCTGTGGACATAATGGAATTCTGGTGAATGTCACAATTGATACAGGAGCTTCTGCTTTGATTATAAGTGACAAGTGTTGTCAAAAATTATGTTTGAAAAGAGACAAGTTACATCTGTCAGCTGTTAGCCTATTAGATGCCTTGGGCAATACAATCTCATTCATGGGTCAAGTGCTCAATCTTGAACTATGAATTTGCCAGGAATTGTTTCATGTACATTTAATCATTGTTGATACTCACAATCAGCCTTTACCCTATGACATCATTCTGGGTAATGATTTTCTGGAAAGAAACTCTTGTGTAATTGATTACAGAAAGAACACCATTTCCATTCACAAAAATGAACTTCAGCAAGAGTTGACTACTGTCCCTAAAGAGGAAGTTCTTCTATGGTTTACTGAGACAGTAGTTATCAAGCTGTGGCATTGATAAAGAGTCAAAATCTCTAGTGATTCTTATTATAGTGGTGATGTTATGATCTCATGGCAAAAAAGGAAACATTTTAGAGGCATCAACTGCTCCCCCAATCTCTGACACATCTCAGGTGGTAAGACTTACATCACTGTCCTGAACAGTTCTACCTCTTTAGTCTGATTGGACCCAAATAAATTATTAACTATTGCTACTCCTGTTCAGTTAGAGCAATGAACCATTGCATGTTTGCCAATCTTTATGGCAATACATGATCTACAAGAACCTTCTGATTCTGTTAGGATCCCTACTGTATCAGATGAGACACATCCACACCTCAGCCTCAAGGAACATGAGTCTCTAATTCAACTGCTTTGGTGACAGAATGAGGTCTTTAACTATGGATCTATTAGTATAGGTCAGGCTGTCAGCAAGCAGCATGCAATAGAAACTAAGAAAGAGTGCACAGTCAGAGAAGATTAACATTGAATTTAATTATGATTAAATTAGTATTAATTGTAAATTAAAATCAATTTAAGTTTAGCATCATTAATTTTGTAAAATGCAACTAAGAAAGAACATTAACCAAATAGCAGGGTTTTTGAGTCAAGTTTGAGTTACTCATGCTGAGTTCAAGTTCTTACATTTTGATTTTGAGTTCAAGTAATTTCTTAAATGAAATTCTATGTTGAATCAAGTCTTTTTTTCAAATTCTGAGTTTTTTAGAGTAAAAAACATTTATTTTAAAATAATTCTAAACTAAAAAAAGTTTTTGTGATTGGTAAGAAAATTTATATTTAAAAAAATTAAATTTTTATGTTATTTTTGAGTGGATTTTCAAACAAGTTCAAGTTCAAGTTTTGATGATTTCTCTTCCAAGTTTTTCTGATCAAGTTTTGCAAGCTTATTTGAGTTCAATTTCTTAACATTCTGTGTACTTGAAAACCCTGCCAAATAGTACTTGTTGAAAAAATTTGGCAGAACAAAGGGGAGGGGGCAATATTTCTTCTATTATTTTTTAGCCATCTTGGCAGACAATTCAAAATTCAAATCAACAGGTACTTTTTGATCTGGAACTATAAATAGAGAGAAATCATTTGGAGAACTGTTGAAGTAAATTCTTTGAAAATCTTATCTTTAGATTTAACCTGTTTGATTATTATTAAATCATGTCAAGCTATACAGGTATGCAGCACCCACTGTTTTTATCAAACAAGGCAGTAAGTACTGCTTTTTTGTTGATTTTAGAAAGCTCAATGACATAGCAGTCAAAGATATGTATCCACTTCCATGCATTTAGGACTTGCTCTACAATGCAAGCTATTTTAAACTTTTTTCATGTTTGGACCTGTGCAAAGTCTAATGGCAGGTCCCTATGAAGCCAGCAGACATCCTGAAGACTGCGTTCATTACTCTGTATGGCCTCTTTGAGTGGAAATACATGGCTTTCAGGCTTTGTAATGCCTCTGCTACTTTTCAGCACTATGTCACCCACATGTTAAGAAATGGATCAAATGTATTGGAGCCAGGTATCACTGCCTATGTGGATGACATTCTTATTTTGAGTAACACCTTCACAGAACATCTTGACAGGTTGAACTGGACATTCAACATCCTCAATGAAGCTGGTCTGCATGTAAATGACAACAAGTGTGCCCTCATCCATCCATGAGTTACCTTCCTAGGAAGAATCATCAAGATGGGCCAAATCTCAATTATAAATGACATGAAAGATCACTTTGATCATATTGAGACATTGTGATCCTGAAAGGATGTACAGAGGCTTATGGGCTTCCTAAATTATTATGGTGCCTTTATACCTGAGTTGGTGAATAAAACCAAGCATATTTCAAACTTGCTGAGAAAAAATGTTGAATTTAGGTGGATGTTGTCTGAGCAGGAGGAGCTCAACACTGTTAAGTCAGAACTCAGAAAGATCCCAAGTCTGAATACACCTGACTACTCTTAAGAGTTTATCATCAACTGAGACACCAGTTCAGTCACCATCAGTGGCATATTAAGCTAGGTAATCAAGTATGTTGAAAGCCCTGTGCAATATTTTAGCCAGAAATTATGGAATGCTGAACAGAACTATGGTGCCACTAAGTCTGAAATGCTAGCTTTAGTCAAAAGCTTAAAGAAGTTCCACTATTTTATTCATGGACACAACTTCATCATGTGAACTGACAAATCTGCTCTTGCATGATTAAAGAAGTTCTCTATAGACAAATCAAACACAGTGGCAAGATGAATTGAGTATCTAAATGATTTTTCCTTTACCACTCTCCCTAGCTACAAACATGACTTATGAAAGCTTCTTGCCAAGAAGACACACTTTGGGTTTATACCCATGAATGAGTATGAACTCCTCCTAGAGATCATTGCTGATCACCATGGCAAAGCAATCTTGCCAATCCTCATAAAGGAGGAGATAACTAAAGAAGAGATTATGACACATCAATAACATGACAATGTACTCTCTGAAATTATGAAGAGATTAAAGAACTCCAGCTACCCTCTTAGTCCTGTTGTCAATCACTGATTTAAGAGGTCAGCATCAGTTTTGAGATATTTGGTATTCATTTTAAAAAATGTGGTATCAATTTAAAGTACCAATGCAAAAATTTAGCATGAAAGAAGTATAAACTTCAATAACATTAGGTGGGTCAGTCAAATTTTTATCATATTGTGGGATAAAGACATTCATAAACTTTACACTTCATTAATTTATGGAGAGTCATTAATTTCAATGTTAGAATAACAATCTTATTTCAGTTAATAATTTGACAATATGATGAACAGTACTAAAAATATAAATTTCTAGTTTAAATATTTCTGCTAATTTGAATAGTATTTCTGACAGAATATCAATGATTATACCAGTCTGATATTTACTCTCATAGACAATGGTATATAATTATGTGATAATACAAGTTTATATATATATATATATATATATTGTGGCATTGGTATGAAATCAGCATGCAGTCCTAAGTCTGGTCTATGCATAGCTTACTCAATGTATTTTTCGCACAACAGAATCCTTCACACAAATGATTATTTGCCCACTGCATTTTTCAGCCATTGACTGCCTTGCTCTTAACACAATAACAACATATAACATGTCATATGCATGTTATATCATAGTCATAGTCATATATATATATTATAAATTATAAATGTGCATGCCACTAAGAAATTAATGGATTGATGTTAATGTAGCATCATCCAACAAATTAAACTGCTAATGAAAGAAAGTCTGTGACAAAAACTTAAGATTGAATTTAAAATGTGATTAGAAATATATTATAAAACTTTATTATCAACTTAAATTAGTTTGTATTATGCAACCAAAAAATATCAGTGTAATTGATTAAGAATTAGTATTTGTTGATCCTACTAATTTGGCAAAATGAAGGGGGATGCAATTTAACTTCCATTATTTTTAGCCATATTGGCAGAAGAACAATTAAAATTTTGAAATCAACAGGTACTTTTTCAAGTTTACTAAAAATAGATTCAACTTCATTGTAACAATTGAATTCTTTTACTTATTTTCAACTATGATTTGATTACTTAATATAATGTCAAGTTAGATGATTGGTGTTTAGTAGTAGCAAGGATCCATCGTATGAATATTTCAAGGTTCCTTGTGCCAAGCCACAAAAGTGCACATATGTTAGGACTACAGTTAGGAGTTTTTATTTTCATTTAGCTGATAATTGATCATTCTCTCACATGTACAAATGTAGAATCATGGGCTGGAATTGTTATTACACTAGCTAACTCATTGACATGGCAGAAGGTTGAAAGAGTGACCTCATAAGAACAGATCCAATTCCATTAAATTAACATAGAGAAATTATTAAAATAAACATTGGTAATTCATCCAAGTAACTACAACTTTTTAGGTAAATTCCAAGAGGTCCAATTCATATGGCTCCAAGTCAAAGTGCTATCCAAAAGGAGAAGTGCTTAACCTTAGTGAATGGTGCTACTTTAATGTCTCACATTTTATTATCTATCTCAAAAAATAAACATCTCATTTTCATTGTCATCTCTCAGCTCACTAAATAATAGCATGTAGTTACCATGCATTCATGCTAACCAACAGTATAATATCATCACAGTGTAATCATTTATAGGTGCATGTACATGTTGCATATAGAAAGAAAAAGTTATTATTTCCTTATATGTAGCTGTATCTGTAACCTAAATGGTACACAGTTTGGGATAGGTGATCTGACAGATCTCTAGAAGCTATGTGTTGCTTTGGTACTTAGAGGAAAGTACTCCTAAATTGTTGCCTTAACTTACACAATTATTTGCACATCAAAAATTAAGTAAATAAAATTGGAAAAGGTAAATGGTAGTTGAAGCTAGATAAAATCTATTAACTGTTTTCAACATTGTTGCTCAATTTATACAATTCAAGTTATTACATGTCTTTGTTTACAATCAGAATCACAAGATAGTCATGTCATAATTTTCCCACAATTTAATTTGAGCAATAAACATAGCACCAACTAAGGGGGACATAAAAACAGCTTTTGTAAACTAAACTCAAAATAAAGAAATATGTCATCATGACATACAAAATTAAAGATAATAAATAATAACCATGAATTCCAGATAAGGCTAGTAAGCCAAACTTAGGAATTTACATTTACATTGTTTTAGATCTAAATTAATGATGATAATGTGACTGATAATGTGACCAAGCATGTATTGATTATTACATGTAGGATAGGAAGCTGCTAGATATTTAATTAGTTTACTAAAGCCAATATATTTCAGTAATGACTAAATTCAATATTAAGGTAAGCAGCTAGTAACAATTCAGGTTGCAAGTACACAGTACACTTTACAAATAGAGACTAATTCTAGTTGTGTCATGTCTTGAGTAAGCACTGAGCTAGGATAGGGTACACATAAGTTTTTTCACTGACCTGAGAGTTGGGCCTCATTCAACTGGAACATAGAAGAGTGATTGTTACTGGATGTGGAGATTTGCCTCAGGTGGATGCCCAATTACCAACAACTGGAAATGATGCTGTGAAGCTTTGTCACCTAAATAGTGTTCATTATATCATCTATTAATTACAGTTAATAGAATTAATAATGTAGAAGTTAGGCAGTATAAGAATAGTACACCCCTACCTGCTAATGTATTGTTCTAATTATAACAGTATAATAAAGAAACCAGATGACAATGTATGGTAGAGGGTGTTACAATTGTTGCACTGTTACTGTTGTTGACCTTTTTTTATTGGATATTGATATCATGGTGGAACTTGATATTGATTGGGTGTACAAGTCTGGTTGGCCTTTTCTTATTACACAACATCACAATGGAACAAGAAATCAGATGGTTCATTGCTGATGTCTCAAATTAATTCAACTTAGTTTTCAGCTTCAGGAGGTGCTCCTTCCCTGATAAAAAGTTCTGGTTCACAGTACCCTCCTTCTTTTAATTGCTGCTACATGCTGGGGTGATTATTTGTATATCCTCCAACTCATATTTGGCTCTGAACTTTTGGGGTATTTTTCTTTCTTGAAGCTGATTTTTGCTTTATATATTTTCATTCCTAAGTATATTGTTAACATCTCATTCCATTCAGTGGGAATACATACATTGGCATTTCTACATGCCCCTTTAGAGTGAATATGTTTTGTAATACAGTTTTTAATATTTTTAAAATTTTCTACATTTATGATGTATGTTTAATTGATTACATCAAAATTCAGTGTTTTGTAGTAACATGAGTTACTATCACATTTCAATATAAATATGTTTTTGTCATTGAAATGCATTTCATTAATATCTCTTACATCATGCTTTAAGTTCTGAAGAAGTCAGACTTTTCCATTATCAAGAAAGTAGTTATTACTATCTAATACCTTTACTATTGTATATGGTAGAACAAACAGTTTTTGCATTGGTTGTGGGTGTTACAATAAAGGCATAAACTTTATCTGCCATTTGATGCTGTTGATTGAAAATTCCATTATTAAAATTACATACTTGATAAACTGCTGACTTCATATTCATACATGTACTATTATGTATATTGTTCAAACAAATGCTTAATTGTTTAAAATAAGTATTAGTTAGATTATCTTCATATTGTTTGTGCTGCATTACTGGTGTAGTGTATGCTTCTATTCCAAACATTGCATTAAATGGAGTAATGGCTGTTGTGGCATGTACAGAAGTGTTGTAGTAGTGTTCTAGGAATTCTAAGACTCATCAACAATTTCTTCCTCAAATTTGAGAAGATATTACTCATATAAGTTTGATGAGAGTTTTGCTTAACTTTTTTACTGCACCATTTATTTGCAGGTTACACATTGTAGTTGTGTCATGTTTTATTTCAGTCACACTCAATTGTTCCTTGAAAATTGCAAACCTATGTCTGTAATGATTTTTAGTGGTGGACATTGCTTCTGAAAACATATTTTCATCAGGGTCTTTGCCATTTCTACTGTCATTTTTCTTTTCCATTGTGACATCATACTGTATTTCATGAAATTGTCTGCCATTACTAGTACTAATTGATATACATCCTCAGCCATTGCAGTTTTTCTATGTCAGTGAATATTGTTCTGTTATGTTGATTCAATTCAATTTCTTCCAATTGCATTTGTGGAAAATATTTTACATTATTAATAAGACACATTTTGCATGTATTTGTTACATCTTTGACTATTTTGTGTAACATGATACACATGTACCATGCATTGAATATCTGTTCTGTTTTTTTAATTTGTGTGTCTCTCTTATTAGTTTTCTAAAACTTAATTCTTTTTAAGCTACTCAGAAATCACAATTGATTTCAATTTTCAATCTATATATAATAAGTTATTAGACTTCAGTATAAGCTAATATTTAGCAAAATATTTTTTGTCTATTTGTTCAACTTGAAGTTAAGATTTTTTATTTCTTTCAATTGTTTTATCATGATGTTGTTATTTTGATTATTGATAAGCTTTTCTGAGAAATTTCCTCCTAGGTACTCAGAAGGATAGTAATGGAAATCAAACCAAATGCAGTAAATGCAATATATTTTGAAAGAAAAGTATTAAACTCTCTGAAAATCAAATAACTGATAAAAGAAACTTACAAAACTATTTTCGCAATAAATGACTACCAATTGCACTAATGAAAATAATAAACTTTTTATCGGTTTATGTTCAAGTCATAAGTGCCGTTTTGGTGTTACCTATTACNAGTTTTGCTTAACTTTTTTACTGCACCATTTATTTGCAGGTTACACATTGTAGTTGTGTCATGTTTTATTTCAGTCACACTCAATTGTTCCTTGAAAATTGCAAACCTATGTCTGTAATGATTTTTAGTGGTGGACATTGCTTCTGAAAACATATTTTCATCAGGGTCTTTGCCATTTCTACTGTCATTTTTCTTTTCCATTGTGACATCATACTGTATTTCATGAAATTGTCTGCCATTACTAGTACTAATTGATATACATCCTCAGCCATTGCAGTTTTTCTATGTCAGTGAATATTGTTCTGTTATGTTGATTCAATTCAATTTCTTCCAATTGCATTTGTGGAAAATATTTTACATTATTAATAAGACACATTTTGCATGTATTTGTTACATCTTTGACTATTTTGTGTAACATGATACACATGTACCATGCATTGAATATCTGTTCTGTTTTTTTAATTTGTGTGTCTCTCTTATTAGTTTTCTAAAACTTAATTCTTTTTAAGCTACTCAGAAATCACAATTGATTTCAATTTTCAATCTATATATAATAAGTTATTAGACTTCAGTATAAGCTAATATTTAGCAAAATATTTTTTGTCTATTTGTTCAACTTGAAGTTAAGATTTTTTATTTCTTTCAATTGTTTTATCATGATGTTGTTATTTTGATTATTGATAAGCTTTTCTGAGAAATTTCCTCCTAGGTACTCAGAAGGATAGTAATGGAAATCAAACCAAATGCAGTAAATGCAATATATTTTGAAAGAAAAGTATTAAACTCTCTGAAAATCAAATAACTGATAAAAGAAACTTACAAAACTATTTTCGCAATAAATGACTACCAATTGCACTAATGAAAATAATAAACTTTTTATCGGTTTATGTTCAAGTCATAAGTGCCGTTTTGGTGTTACCTATTACAGTGTGACCTCGCCTATTCGCGGTTTGCCTTTCACGGCCCCGCATATTCGCGGGTTAAGAAAAGTTCCAATATGTGCAAATCAATTACGAGATAAATGGAGTTTTCTCCTCCAGTGTTTCGGTAATAAAAGATATTGTCCCCTCTTTTCTATTTTTATTAAAATACATGTATAATATTGAAGTAAAAAAATAAAATGTGTTTACGTTATCATTACAGAGAAATAAATAACCGTATGTATTATTGTAAAATATATAACCGTATGCAATACTGTTAGATTTTTACTGTATTAATGAGCAGAAGTATCTTTAGAGTGTTTGGGAAACATTTGGTAATGTATATAATATCATACATATACGATTTAAAACTGCATCCAATATTCGCGGTTTTTCGCTATTCGCGGAGGGGTAAGGAACGCAACCCCCGTAAATAATGAGGTCATACTATATTAGGTTCTTTAGAATTCATTTATTTTATATATCATTTGCTTTTTATGCTAATTTAGGTCTACAGTTTGCTGTATAAGTATTAATATTTGTTTTTTGCTGGAAGCGTCTTATAATAAACGTAAACGGGATGAATGGGCATTTCTTAGCATGGGCTGGGCCTGGGATTATACTTTCAGCATTTATTCAGCTCTAGGTGGATTTAATTCTCTCCTAAAAGTTTGGGTAAAGATATATATTTAACTCTTTTTAAAACCATAGCCTATCTAAAACTAGGAGCAAGTGCAATATTTAGACTATTTGTGAATTAGTTTAAATTTTCGTAATCAAATTTAGACTTTATGTTTAAAATCCTAAGTTAATGAAAATATTACAGAGTAAATTCATTAAAAGTATTCTAAAACTGCAATTGTATTTTTCGGTATTGTCGAAATATCTCGGTATTGGTTTCGGTATCAGCATACTGCGCTGCAGACCCTAATTGGAATCTATTGTCTGCAAATGAACAATAGGATAAGAAAGTTAAGTTATTCATATCTTTGTTCAGTTTTCATATGATTCTACAATAATAATTTTCAAATGCTAGAATAAAAAAATTTCCCTATTCATTTCACTTCTTGATATCATTGCTTAGAAATGGAAAATCAAATATATTAATTGGGTAATTACACCTTGAAAAAATTTGTGGTTCAACAAGTTAAATTCAACCAACACTTGTTGATAAACAACAAAAAAATTTACTGTTCTTATTTGACAATATGAGTCAATAGTGAAATGATTTTACATATTAACTTTCAGCTTCACACCAGGATTACTTGGCATTTACCATTGTAATTAACTCAACCTTTTTTTAACAATAATTCTTGCTGCTAAATTAAGATGATTTTTAATTTTCTAAGTATGCAAGTTATCAAATGTAAATATTTAATTGCATGACCTGTCAAACAAGACAAACATAATTTAATTAAAATTTATCTAAATAAGCAAACATTGCCTCGGTTGGACTCTTTAACTATCTAAAAGTTTTCAGCAGATTTAGATTTCGATGACATGCATTGCTATATTCAATTTTATACTGTTGATAGTATTTATCTAAGTTTCAAATTTTTTTAAATCAAATGATAAAAATTGTTTGACTTGACATTAAAGGTAGACTAAAAAAGGAATAAAGATTTTAATAAAAAAGAAATTACTCAAATATTACGGTAGTTTATCTAAAAATATTGAGTTATGACTAATGAAATTGTCATTCCTATATTTTTTAAAAAATTTTCTTAAAATAATTTACATCATTAGTAGAATAGAAATATTAATTTAGATTATTTATTCTGTACAAATTTGTCAATATCAGCAAACACCTCCAATTTCAAGAAAGTACATCAATAAAATGACTTTGATTCCAGAAGGACTCTTTCTATTTCCGGAATATATATTTTTTGAAACATAAATTAGGTTTCCTAAACCTAAAATCAAATGTCTCCCTAATTTGTTAATACTTAACAAATATGCAGTTCGTTTTCAAATGCATGGCAAAATTCCATTATTAGACTTGTGACACATTGGTATCTAGTGGGTTTATGACACTTAGAAAATATTCTGATAATATAACACATTTGAAATATTCAAATTGAAATAAACTAGAAAATTGTTTTTAATTCATTTCATTTGAAAATTTAGAATCACTTCATTATTTAGAGGATTTTATTATTTGTTACGCGTTTGTTGTGAACATGTTTTTGTGTGTTTGCTGAAATCTCAATTAATGGAGAAAAATCTCATTCTGATTATCCGCCTGATGCTTAGGATGAAAGAAGAACGGGCAATCACCAGCAGCAAGAGAAATTCTGTTAAAATAACTGAAATTGTAGTAGTGCTATGAAAAATGTGCGACGATTGACGGTTTCCGTGCTACTCTATCCTCTGTTACAAGAGCAACATTCTATACATGCTTCTTCTCTGCAAGTTAGGTTGCCTCAGCGTTAATTGATGTGCAGACTGTGATGCCTGAATTTTATAGATTTGTAATTTTTGATTTCAAGTATACATTTTTCGTTCAGATATTTATATTTCTTATACTTTTTGGTGGTGATTCGCCCAAGCTTGCACCAATTTAGCTCAACCAGATATTGCTTATAAACATATTGCCCCTTGTAATGTCATCAATGTGGATATGCCAATGATTGCACAGGAATTGATTGCTCCCTTCTATTCTCCAGTAACATTGACTACAATTTTGCATTCACCCCAATCAACACGCCAGTTTACTATACTATATAAATGGTTCTCAACTGAGCTCTATGTGCAAAAATAGCAAATAGCTGAACAACATCAACCACAGTGATCTTATTGAATAAATCTTCATTTCTTACTTAATTATATTAAAAAAGATTGAGAACCACTGATATAGTTAGAAATGCCTACGTTTAATAGAATTTAAATTTAAGTAAAATGCAAAGTAGATTAAATCCATTTTTTGAATAAATGAAATGTGCTGTTGATTATCCAATTTCCAAATGAAATCCGTAAAGCACGAATCTTCAAAGCAAAAATGTGTATTTTACAATATTTCTATTTAGGTAAACAATGTTATCCAAATTCTGAACAAAATATTTTGAGACTAAATTTGGATAGCCTTAGGTATATATTCAAAGAAAAATATCAAGAAGAACCAACAAATGTTAACAAAAGAGACTAATACAATCTAAACATTAACTTAGGAATTGTGTCATATTCTCAATAGTGCTCATTAACCAACATTTTGCAATAAAAGGACATTCCTTTCTTAACATAGCACTATTGATAAAAACTCAATTGGTATTATTAGGGTTTGGTTTTTTGAAAATGTATGTGCTTAGATAGATTAATATCTATGTAGTATGGAGATAAACTTGCTACAAATAACCAAAGAATGAATGGAAAAAATATTTAGAATTGTTTCCAACACTGTAATATCCATAGTTTATTTCCATGTCTAAGGAATGATTTCTCCTTATCTACAGAACATAAATTATTTCAGTCTTAAATATAATGCACGTTATTTGAAAAAAAGATTAATATTTAAAGGAGAAAATATTGGTGGTTTAATATGATAGTATATACATTTAAAAAAATTCATTGAAATTTATGTTTTAAGTATAATTCCTTTAGAATAACAGTATATAGATAAATTTTCAATAATGTTTTTTGCTGATTTTGAAATATCAAAATGTAGAAATTTGCAAAAATTAAATCTAATAATAAAAAGATTACTAAGTGAATGATTTCATTTTAATAATTGAAAATTGGTGTTAAATATTTGCTTTTGATAACTTGTCAGTGAAGAACTATGAAATTCAATTGGCTTTTAATATCAAGTCTGCTATTTCAATGCTATGAACCCAGGGTTGCAATTGCTGAAGAGAATTCCACATTAATGGAAAAAATTCTTGAACAAGATGAAAACAATAAGAATATCAAACATGAAATTGAAGTGTTGACTGGCAGCTATGATATTTTAAATAGAACAGAGAAGGAGCCTTTTATTATTAATGGCGAACCTAGATCATGTAAAGAAAAAATGAGAAAAGAATTACAATTCATAGAAACTATTAGAACCTTCTTTTCAATTAGGGGACATGGTCTAGGCACATTACCAGCTGATGGAAAGTTAACATATAGCGAACTTCAAGGAAATAACATAAAAGACCACTCATTGTGTCATAATTATTTTAAAGCTATGAAAGATGGTATCTATCTATTCTTCTTCCATCTTGAATATCAATGCAAAACCATTTGTAATTTTGAGGTACTACACAATAATGTGATACATATATTTGAGAAGTTTTCAAATTCAAATGATGTATACTATACACTTATGATTCCAATTTATTGTAACAAGAATGATGAAGTAACAGCTAGAGCAGATGGCTTTTCTACAGAGCTGCAAACTAATGCTGGAAGTTTTTCAGGAATTTATTTAGGCATAAAGCCAAAATAATTTATTTGAAAATTCAATGGTATTTTTCATTTTAAAATGCAATGTTTAGCATAAATGTGGCTTGATGTTAGTCTCAATGCTTATAAATATTTTATTTGTGAATGATCATAACCTGAAATATATTAAATTTGCAACAAACATTTTCAAACATTAGAAAGTATAATCAAGTAATCATTTAAAATTTCCAAGTCTTGATATTTTATCAAATATTGAACAACTAAAAGGTAGGAAACTAGATCTTTCAAAATATACTGTTACAGAAATGAAACATTAAGTTTCAAATTGGCTCTAAAATTGGTTATTGACTTACTTATGCAACATTTCTTTTAGCAAATACAATGGGTTTAGCTTTCCCAAATATTCAGACATACCCATACCTCCTAGTTTTCACTAAGCAGATTTGGCTTATATGGCATTAAGTAATTGCAAAGGTTTGAAAATGTTATTAAGCAAGTATATATAAATATGTATGTAATTTTCCTTTTGGCAACTGAAATAGCTCAATTTCTGCTATCTGCATTGAAATAATTAGATGATATTGTTACTTAATAAGTTAAAAATTTGAAATGTATCCTCATTTTCAGAGTTATTGTGCAATATGTCTGGCATGATGGTGAGATTATCATCAAATATGCATATTTATCTGAAAATATCAAAATATGTAATTATTAATTAAATGTAACCATACTTTAATAAAGTCAAATGAAATTTTTGTCAGTATGAATAAATTTTGAGTGCATGGGTCACCATCTTTTCTAGGTGATCTCCTTCTATTCACATAAATGTTGTGTGGTTTTGGCCTTAAAAGAAAGAGGTGCAGCAAAGTGTCAACAAATTCAGTCATTAGGTTATATTTGTCCATAGTGCACTTACTAAATTCTAAGGTAGTCAATATTTTTAACCTACTTTTATCAAATGGGAAATAAACAATGCAACAGTTTTTCAGTGCTCAAAATTGAAACCTTAGTACTAATGAAATAATCCTGTCAACTTAACAAATTCTATATTTAACACTTAAAAGTGATGAGATACATGTAATAATATAATTTTTGTGAATATTTTTGAAACAAGCTTTAATATCTTTCACTGACCTTGGTAAAATGCTGTAATAATGACATAATTCAGCATAAAAACAGAAGATAAATCCACACATGCCCAACAAATACCACAGTTGGAAGTGCACAAAATAAAGATGTAAGTACTGATTTACTTTTTGCTTGCAGCAATTACTTTTGCATCTTGATAAAATAGGTTATGCAGCTATGTGGTATTCATAGCTTGAAATCAGAATAAAAAATGAGTTTCCAATCTTAGAAGTACCAATAGTAATTTATAACTCATAAGTTTAATAGAGAACAAAAAACATTTAATTTTGTGAATACAGTCAACTTAGCTATCAATAATGCAGCCATTGAAGATTGATTTCAACTACTTTATACATAGAGTGCATGTAGCAAGAGTACATCACATCTGTTATCATAAAAATACAATAAATGCAAAACTTTAATTATCTCAGCTCATCAAAGGAAGAACTATTTTAATAAGTACATACTCAAAATATAGATGTTTGTGAAAGCAAACAAGTACAAGAGCAAGCTCCAATAAAAACTTACTATCATAGAGTTTTTGTGTGACACCAATTAATTAAGAATATTTCAATTAGTGTTGACTTGTTCATTAATAATTCACTAGGTAAAACAGTCAAGAATAACAAAAATATTTTCAAGTGTGACATCATAATCATCAAGATAGTTTTAATACAAGTAAGAAGTGTGCAATAGTACTTTGAAAAGTATAGTTCATTAAATTATTAAGCACAGATAAAAAGTTTAGTGCAAACTCTTTGGTTTAAAATTTGGACCTCTGTCCAACTTAAAGTTTGTGGACTTCAACTGCATGGAATTTAACTTTTTTGGTGATCTATTCCTGATACTCAGTATTCTTAATCATGTGATTTTTGAAGGAGTGAATTGGTTTCTTGAAAAGAGCAGAAAAAACTATAAAAACTTGCACCACCTTTGGCAAATAACAAAACATCAGGTCAAAATATGCTGTTGTCAATCTTTGTTGCACTTACATTTGAATTTAAGGTTTTTAACCTATATAATTACAATTTTGTATTAGTTTTTTGTTATTAATCTTTTACAAAGACTTTAAGTTTTGCCATTCAAATAATTATTCTAATTTTTAGTAAACTCATTTATACAGTTAGCAGTGCTTCAGTTTTATAGACACAACAGGGATCCTATTGTGTTTGTATGCTCCAGAATTGTCTACTACTTGTGCATGAATACCAAGGTTTTCATTAAATAATTAAATCTAACTGAATAAAACTTAGTTCCAAACTATAACAAAATTAGAGTTCTGTTTGATAATTTAGAGATGCTAGTCTTAATATACTTGATTTGTTCTGCTATTGGTTGTAGTGGGACATGTCCATTGCAATATAAATGATGAGTTTTGATTTATTTTGTTTGTACTTATCAGAATTGATTGTTTTAATAAGATTGCCATAGCTGCTTATGTATTGCTCTTGATCAGTTAGTGGTATGTTAACTTGCTGCTTTTTCTAATATTTTGATCTCTATGATGATTGTATCACTGTCAATGTATCAAAAGTAAAGGAATGCAATAATTGTTTTCCATTCTTTTATTGAAATATGATTCATGGGTGTTATATCTAAGCATATGATCCCTATGGTTACAGGATAGTTCACTTGTCCATGGACTATGTGCTCCCATAGAGAATCAGAAGGTAAATGACAGTGAACTTTTGATACATTTTCTTCAGATATTCAAAGTTTGAAATTATACTTCAACATTGAATGCCAATTGTGAGTGTGGCTTAAGTAATGTTGTTATTTGGTTCTTAGTCAAACTCTCCATAAATAAAATTTTCATTTGATCTAGTGAGTTTGATTCTTTCAATAGAGTGAACTGAAGTAGAACAATCATAGCTTCTGCTGGCTCAGGAACCATAACTCTGGTGAGGTAATTTCTAAGATCAGATTTCATCCAGTTTAATTTTTTGGGACTAATGTCTATGCCTTATTTCTCCATGTTGTTTGAATCAACCTGTTGTTGATGATGAGGTGTCAACAATAGCTGTGTTGATGTCAGGAGAGACTCATGTGTTTGCAAGTCTGCTACAGATTGTTTTTGTAATTTGATAATTTCAATAGGTATTTGCTCTTGACCATCTCTTTTATACTTAATAGATCTTGATATCTGGTTGTAGAAGCATTCCAGATAATGTTGGTTATGATAATTGTAAAGGATTTTGTTTTTAATGGCAAGTAATCCTTGGTGGTTCAGGGTATTCTCTGTTGTATTTGTATTGTAGAGAAAGGTGCAAATTTATAACAAAATGTCACATATTTTGTTTTGCTAGTGGCTCCCCACATAAATTTTTGTATGTTATCAGAAAATATGTGCAGATTGTGAGATGTGATAGCTAACTTGTTACTAATCAAAAAGATAGGAAGTGTGCCCAAAGGATTCTCATGACTAATTATTCTGCTATAGTACTTTTTGAATGTAGCTGTTAATTTTGTATTTTTTTGTGGGTGGTGACATTAGTAGCAAAGTTCCAAATACAAACCAATTGTTTAGTTTAGCAGAGATAGTAATGATTGTAATATCATGGAATTTACTTTTTATGAGCTGGTCCCATTTACTTTTTGTAATGAGCAATGTTAACAATGGGTCCTTAGTGAGATATATAGATATCAAACATAAAGCAGATCTGGTGTTGCATTGGGGCCTTTGCTTTCTTTGTATAGCATAGATCAGAAGTCAGAATGATCAGAGACTTCTAAGGAGGGTTGAATTAGTAATAAATTTATTCACTGAATAATGGTAAGTTTGTGATGGAAATTCTGTCAAAATGACAGGTCAGACATTATAAGTTGATCTATCTGTTTTGATGGGCTCCCAAATATTATTGACTTCATTTAGTCTATTTACTGATTGTGAACAAGATAACAAAAAAATGAATATTCATGATACTCTTAGGAGTACATTGTTCTTCAATTACTTCATATGATTTGGCTTGTAGAAGAACATCAACTGCAATGTGTTTGTCTACAATTAAATGGTGGTAGAGACAAATTCTGTGTAGAAACAAGTCAACAGTATATGCATTAAAGCAGCAGGTGAATTGCAAAATTGTGTAATACTAATATGCTGAACTGTTGAGGGTTAAGAATAAAAAAGTTATCTAGGCCCAATTCTAGTT
>CABFPE010002010.1:0-18514 GCA_900660155.1 Hofstenia miamia
GTCTAATACCCATGAGAACAACAACTACCCTTAAGCATATTGTGCACAATAGAAGTTCGCCCTGAGAGGCTAAGACGTCAGGGGCTTAATTAAATTAAGAAAAGAAAGAGGAGACAATATATTCCCTATCCTTTGGTGTTTTCAGATTTGAAATATCTTCATTAGTTCATAAGTTAAAAGCGTTTAAAGAAGTTTTTGTTGAAGCCATTACAGATATTGAAAAATTCCTAGAAGATTCCTAGAATTAAATTGTCTTTTTTGTTCATAACTATAAAGTTTCAAATTTCTGGAAATCCACTGCATATTTAATAAAAAGTTATAAATTTTATCCAACAATCTTTAACACATTAATTATATTAAGTTGATATGAATTTCTTAATATAAAAGAAAATATTTTTTTAAGAAATGTTGAAATCATTTGCAATGTTATTACTTTCAATTGCATGCATATGAACATTGATCTCAACCGAGTACCATTTCTACCAGATTTCAGATATTCTTCGTAAACGAACATGAAGTTATTTTAAATTTAACTCTAAAAATTGAAAAGCTTAAGAATGTTTGAATTAGGTAATGAATTCAACACTAGTAGAACTCAAGGCAATATTTTGAATTGTTTTTAGCAATTAAGAATTTGTGTTTATTTTATTTATGAATGTCCAATCAGCTATAAACTCATTTCACACCTGCTTTTGCTATAGCACTGCAATGACAACGTAAATGGACATGATAATATTGGGCGATTTACTAGTATGAAGAAAATGCTAAATGCGCCGGCATCCTGTTTTGTTAATCATTAGTATAATAAGAGCGCGGAATTTATAAGTGTAAATGTACAGATATACGAGGAACTCTTGAGTTTATGAATAATATCATGCATAAGGAATGCTGTGAATAGAATAAACGATTTTCATTGAGATGTTAGCTTAACAGATATGCAGATTATTGCATATAATCTAACGTTAGCTCTCATCAATAACTCTCCAAGTTCAGTAGGAACTATAACTATTTACATTGACAAATTTCGATGGTAAAAAACACCCCCACCCCCCCATTCTTGCAACATTGGCATTTACTGTGGGCTAATCAACTTTATCAAATGCAGGCTTAAGAAAATACTTTGTATTGAGAGCGCTATAATGTAGGAAAATTTTGAATCACCTTCACCATTATTGCTACAACAAACGTTGGGAATTCGGAATACAGAACTAATGGTAGCAACAGGCCCATCATTATAGTGATTAGTAAATATTACCATTATGGAAACATTGCCTATTTACTTTTTGCCCCTCAAAGAAGGAATCGGGTAAAAAATTTCTTTAATTTTCGGTTTGCTAGACCAAGTGTAGGCAGGCTAGAAAATTAAAATTTCAAAAAACTTAAAATTAAATTTCATTTTAAACATATTGTTATAAATTATATTGCATTCATTGAATTTGGATTAAAGTGAGTGGACTGCTGCACAATGCAAAAAATTGGGTCCTTATAAAGAAAAATAAATAGATGCTTACAAAATTTTAAAGGCAGAGCAGATTTGACAATTACAGAAAGGAAAAAGATGGCATTTTGAGTAGATGCTATACTTTGAAATGCAATTTAAACTGAATAGGAATAGTGCCGATTTAAAATGCTCATGTGAAGACCACAGGTTAAGGTTAGTTTTGATCGAAATGAATTTAACTATAGGAGTCTAGTGTTTGGGATGCTGTTGAGATGTGGACATTAGATCTGACAAAGAAAACTTGAAGTGAATTTTTGAATATTAGAAACAGGGATGCGTTTATGGCATGGCCATATATGGTGAGGCGAAATTTTTTAGCCATCCATAATGGCCAAATTTGAAATTTTGTCCATACATTATGGCCATAATGGCCATTATGTAAAATATGGTGAATGATGGTGAAATATACGTAGAACACATGTGGTAATACGTAAAACCAATTAAATAGAGTGATTTCTAATGTTTAATAACATAAATATCATATTGCAAGTTGCAATTAAAAGACAACCATTTTTGTGTAATATGAAATTGTAGTGATATCACAAGGCACTAAGTCGCAGAACAAATTTTAAAATAAACTAATAAACCAATTATTTTTTGTTTGTTTCCAAATAGAACGTGCTTTGTTATCCGCAATCATTTTACATTTTGAAACATAAACTAATCGTCAGTATTTGTTTGCAATCCACTATTACAAATAGGAAACAACTTCATATTTAGCATTTGTTTACAATCTGCTGAAACTGCTTTCTACACTTTTGCAACACTTTTAAAAATATTGTTATCTCATCAAAATTTTTTTTTGGTTCAAAATATTTGTAAAATGAATATTTATACCCATTCAATTATTATAAATGTAAGATATATGACAATAACTTTAACAATTTTATTGAAACTAATTATAAATTCTGTATATGGAACATTAATTTTATGGATTTCCATTATGGCCATATTTTTAAGTTTACCATCCATAATGGCCATTAATTTTTTTTCTACCATACCATTATGGTATCCATAATATGGTACATAATGGTATGGTACCATAACATAATCGTCACCTCTGATTAAAAATAGTTTGAGGTAATTAATATAGTAAGTTATTTTAAAATTCGACCCATTTTTTCCTTGTCCGGTCGGTGTCCATCACTCAGACAAGGGGATATATAGGGATAGGGATATATAAATATCATAAAAACTAGAAAACTTTAAGTGAAGGGGGCAAACTACTGTATAGTGACTAAATTTCCTCTTATATGTATTCCCACCATCAAATGGGAAGTTGATTTTTGAAATTAGTTTAATGACATATCGCACAGTAACTATTCAGACATTTTCAAATTAGATGTGTAGAAATTATTTTTGGCGGTAAACGTTAAAAAATTATAAAATTCTATTCACTATTCTGCTGAAATTGCTATTCAGATCATTTGGAAACTAAATTTGTTTTCCTTCGAGTAAAACTTATCTTATACCACAACTATACTTAACACAATATTAGCACTTTTGGTGAGAGTTTTGCGGATCGTCAAAAATTATCGCCTTTTAGTGGAATGTACTAATATTGAAAACTAAGACAAATCTCAGTCTTCAAAATTGCTAAATGATAATATTTAAACCGTTTATGTTGTCAATCATTGTGGGTTAGCTTAAATAATAAAGAAATATATCAATTGATAAATTTTTTATTGATAAATTTTAGTCTAAGCTTATTGTTTTGTTTGTGATACTACATTACAATTGTAGTTGAGATACGTAGGACTAAAACTAAATACATGTATGCCTTAATAATTCAGGTAATCATCTATTAATATAAACATACAAATGCTTATGTATCATTCATCTATTTATTATATTTAAGACAACTAACAATAAAAATGTAATACATTAAAATTCATCCTTACAGCAGTCAGGCTTTCCATTGATGTTTTCCAGAGAGCCTATTTTTGAGCTGACATTTTTCCGTCGTGGCATTTTTTGGTTCAAAACCAACAATGAGGTACGAGTGGGACTGTAGTCAATGTTTTCAAATGTCTGCACTCTTGATTTTACATCATAAATAACTTTTTCATTGAAGATGTTGATTTCATTAAAGGTAGGCCTGTAGCCAATATTATCCAATGTGCTTATTCGGGGCCTGGCATTACCTTGAAAGTTAAGTTTTTCACTGATGATGACGACATTTCCTTTTGTTGGTTTGTGGTTAATATTACTGAAACTGTCAATTTTTGGTTTTGCGGTTTCGTTGAAACAAAGTCTTTCGTTGATAAAATTTACTGATGTTTGATCTCGAGGGCTAAGTTCAACTTTATTGACATTGTCAATCCTCGGACTTGCTTTGCTTTTGAAGTCAAGTTTCTGGTTAACCATCTCTACTTTGCTAACGCTTGGTTTATATTTAATGTTTTCAAAAGTGTTGACTTTTGGTTTCACTTCTACCACTCGCAAAGAATTTACAGAACGTGATTTAGGAACGTAACCGAGATTTGAAAACATACCTTTATTACTGTTTTTATGAAATTTCAGTGTTCCACTGTCCAGGGAGTTGGCAGTTTGAGGTTCGGAATCAGAATCTTGAGGGAGGTACTCCAGAGAGCGCCCATTTCGAGATCTCTTTTTTACATTATGAATAGTAGGCTTAAACAGTTTCTTTTCAGGTTTTGGGGTACTGCTTACCCGGCTGGTATGACCTTTGTTGCTTTGATCTTCAAATGTTATAGATTCATTCGTAGCATTAGATATCTTTGAATTTGATTTTACTACTGATGGTTTATCAGGTGATGATCTTTTAGAAGTGCTCGATTCATTGCGTAGGCTTTGTTTACTTGGTGATGTATTGTGGGATCTGTTGCTTTTAATAGATTGGGAAGTTGCTTCCTTTTCAGCACTTTTGATGGAATTTTTTGATATTGTGCTATTTTCCTTACTCTTGACTTCATCTTGCTCTAATTCGGTATTGGAATTTCCAATTGATACAGGAGATTTAGTAGCTTTATTATCTTCTGCCACTTCGTTGTCCTTATCTTCATGATCATTATTGTTTACTATTTCCGCCGTTTCAACTTTAACATCTTTTTCAGAATTGACGTCTTTGTCATTTGTTTCTTGTATTTCTGCTTCTTTTTCTTCACCTGTGTTCTCTTCTGTTGGCATGCTACTATTAGAACCAGGAGTGTTTCTGTCATTATCAACTGGTGAATGTGTCTTCTTTTGAATTTTCTGCGTTTTGGTAACATCATATTGGACATCGGAACTTGTATTACTAGTAAAACTAATCACTTTCTCCGGTTCTTCCTCTTTTTCCTCCATATTGAACTAAATTAAACCACTTTGTATCATTAACACGCAAAATATTTGTAGCCAATACACTTGTTAAATTCAATGCCGCTGTTGCGAGGAATCAATCTAAAACGTGCCACCTGACTTGAATTCTATTGGCAAGCGTATTCCTGATATTGTCTTTAGAGTGTAACAATATGTTAGATTCAGGAGTTATTTAATAATCCACAAATTGGAGTTGTAATACTAATAAATTTACAAACAAATGTGTCCAAGCATAATTTGACTCTAAAAATGCACGGTTTTACACAAAGTGTAGATCAGAACAGCTGCAAATGGTTGCTTAGAAATTGTGAAAATGGCTAATCATTAGATGTTTACACTGGTATTCAATGGCTAACGTTTATTAAAATATTATTGGCGCGTAAAATATATACTTAATTAAAATGTTAAATGAAATTTAAATATTTATTTTTCAATTTCATATTTTTGCACAATAGAGAATGGAATTAATTAAAGTATGAATGTATTCTAGGCGTCATTAATTTTACTGTCCTTTGAAATGCTTTGAAATGGAAAGGAAATACCGCATAATAGATAAACTCTACCCAGATAACAATTTAAGGGCTAAACAACGTTGTTTTGCGTTGTTATATGGTTGTTTTATGTATCAAAAACAACGTTGTTTTAACGTCGAAATTGTACCATTTCATTAGTCGAAACAACGTTGCTTCAAAAACGTCACATTAGGTTGCTTTTAGGTTTATGAATAAAAAGCAATATTTTAAGGTCATAACAACGTTGTTTTATGTTGTCACATGATTGTTTTAGCATTACTTTTACATGCAAAATAACATTTTATATTGCTAAACAGTTCAAGCATTGTTGCTTAAGCAAACATAAGCGCAATAAAGGGCAAACCACAACCTTTGAGATACTGTCATACATATTCAATACAAACATTTGTTAAATATTTAAATAAATGTCTTGTATATAAATGATAACAAAGAGCATAAAAATTTGCCAAATTTAACAAAAATTTAAAAATCAAACATTAAGTACAATTTTGAAATATTGAAATAGTACTTTCTTAAATCGTGAAAAATATTTTCTCAAATGTAATTTCTTATTATGACGTTAGTGGTTGCTGCAAATACCAAAAGTATGAAACAACTATAAACAACATAAAAACAACCAAAATTGTTATCGGGGTAGAGTGGCCAACAGGATTATTGGTAAAAACTCTTTGATATTCATAAGAAACATATACGAACTCATCCAGTAATAATTCTAAATGGAATAATTAATGAGAGATGTTAAAGCCTTTTATAAAATACTCCTTCGTAACATTGCCCTTTATGATGGATACAAAAAGAGACTCCACTGGACCAAATCACATTAGAGCTTTAAAAAGGTCAAGATGGGGTGACCCAGCCCAACTCAAATGTATTGTGCTTTTATTGTGCTTGATACAACTGAAAGTTACTTCAAAATGTGGTCCAACTAGAATTTTAGTACTTTACAGGCATTTGTTCATTAACGATATACATAAACACGTTTGAAAAGAATCACATATGAAATGTATTAATGTGCAAAAATAGATAAAATGTTCGAAAAAGTGAATGTTTTTATACTGAAGTTTAAAAATTTGAAGTACTTGCCAAGTTGGACTCTTGTACAAATTTAGTAGTGATAAGGGAAAATGCATATAGTTGTTTTGTAATAATAATCATATTTTTACAGACTAATCAATTTGGATTTCAGCTAAATTTCAGAATATCTACTGAGATTTTATGTAAATATAAAACAACAGTTATTCACTGCATTCCAGTACTTGATCTAAGCAAAGTATTGTGATATACAAATTTTATTATGAGTTTAAATCAATCGCAAACAAAGAGTAAACATTTATCACATTTATTCAAACAATGCTGTTGCTGTTGTAATTCTAGGTAACTCAAAGAAATAATGAGAGTTCAATACATCTTTCATCAGTGGAAACCTTTGCGAAAACGTAGATGCAAGGGGTTTGGAGTTGAGTTCGAGTCCGAGTTTTTACGTTTTGAATTCAAGTGCAAGTAATTCCGAATTCGATTGAGTTTCTTCAAATTTTACAATAACTTCGAATTTTTTAGGCTAAAAATATTTATTTGGGATTAAAAAAGAAAGTGAAAATTAAAATAAAAAATAATATGATTGCATTTCAGTGTCATGTCATCCATCAGACAGCAATTAAGATATCGTACCTTAAATCTAAAAAGAATAAATTAGCCAAGTTTACAAAATGTTCACAATGTTATATTAAAATACAGATAAAGCATTTCTTACTTTGATGAAATATTTTCCTAAGAAATTCCCGTCTGTCTGCCTATTTTTTGAATCCGATATTTCTCTGACCAAACCTACCAATGTTCGTATTTCTTGGTTTTTGATTTGATGCATACTTCCGATGCTGGATGACATAATTTTGTGCTTCCGTTTAAGTTAAGTATGAGAAATTTTAAACCGCCATAGACAATATATGTAGACCACATCATTCTAGTATATAGACTTCATCTTTGTACCAAATTCAATTATAAGTGGAGCACGTGGTTTTATTTCGCAATGAAATTAAACATAATGAAAGAAAACAAATGAATAAAAACAAAGGCAACCTAGCATTTATTAATTGTTAAGAACGTCAGTTTTCCTTGTTCACAGTGCTGTTACAAAAAACAAATTGCCCAGTCTGTTTAATTTTACAATTATTAAATTATCATTTCAAATATAGACACCTGCCGTCAGAGATGGAAATGGTTTGAGTACATTGAAAAAGTTCTTAGCCCAGCCTATTGTTTGTAGGCCCAGCCCAACCCAGTCCATCAATTTCAAATCTTTAGTCCATTTTGAGCCCATTTCTAAAAAATGAAATTTAGACAATTTTACAAATAAGAGTGAAAAAGTGGGTTATGGGTGGGGGTTCAATCTAAAGTAGGTTTTCATGATAATGATTCATTTCTCTATTCTACATTGATGTCATTCAGAACTAAAAACTGGATAAGTCAAAACATGTAAACATGATCTTATTAATAGTAGGGCTTCCAAGTAAATCTATATTGGCTTACCTTTGTGTATATCCATGAGTTTATGTCAGAAGCATTTAAATTTTTTAGTTTTTCAGCGATGACTAAACATTGGCACATGCCTATACATATAATAATTGGAAATATTAATGACTACTAGTAAAATTCAAAAAAAGTATTAACATATATTAAAATATATATAAAGAAGGAAAATGTGTATTTACATTTTAGCTCAGAAATATCAAGCCCATTTTGACCCATTACATTTCGGTCCAACCCAGCCCTGCCCTGCACGGCCCATGGAAAACCCAGCCCATTTCCAAATTTGCCTGCCGTGATCTGATCTTAACGCATATGTTTAAACTGAAGTAGCGTTGCCTTCTATATGACCCGAGATAAAACTTGTAGGAATTTATTGACTCAACCATCTTCAATTTCAACAATATCACAGTTTCAATTAATTCAAATTTGAAAATGATATATAGCGTATTTATATTGGTGATTATTATTATTAAATATTTTCGCAGCGAATACGAAGTACTAAAAAGAATTTTATTTATAATGGCAATAACATGCAATAACGAATTGATATTCAAATTTTTCATAGAGGCATAGAGGGTCCATAGTAAGATACAGGTATATCATATCAGGACTCGAAGTAGGCTGACCCGGTTTACGCTGACTCATGGGTCGGGTAATTTCTTACAGAATTTGATGGGTCAGTGTGGGGTGAGTCACATGATTAAAGTTAGTAGATGGTGAGGCTGGGCTGCTCAAGGATTGGTCAAAACTAATACATTTCCTTGATCTTTGCCTTTACACTGAAATTGGGGCTAAATATCCTAAAGTTGAATATAATAGCAAAAAATATAACAAAACAAAAAACTAAAACTTAGGTTTTGTGACACTGCAAAATCCTTCGTCTTCATTTCAAAAGCAGAAAACCACGCATTCTTTTTGCATGTTAAAGCGAGTGGTTTTGACTGTTTTTGAATGAGTATCGAGTATTCATGTCTCAGTTCAATCCGATGTGCTGTAGACAGTTTAAGGTGATTATCATTGCAGTAGAACATTACATTTTCCAAAGAAATATTAGAGCCTAAAGTAGTTGGCATTGAAGAACAATCTGGAAAACTAAGAGAACTAAATCCTTTTATAGATTTAGTGAGTTTTTCTTTGAAATAACAAACAACTACTACAATAAATACATTCTGTCAAGTTGTTGTTTAACACTTTTTTGTCAAATTCTTAGCCGATGAACGCTATATATGAAATAAATACGGATATATTTTATAGTTTGTATTTTAAGATACAATCAAATGGTAAGAAACAAGTTCAAAATGTAAACTTACAGAGAATAGCTTTTGCTATTTACAAAATACAATATTTGTGTATTTTCATGTTATACAAGACCCAGCATAAAATTAGGTGGATTTATTTAAAGGAAAAATTTAACTTTTATTCCTACAACTTGGTTCTGATAAAGATTGAAATAGTTTATTCAAAATTTGCCCATAAAATTATTAATGTTGATTTTAGGCAAAAGCTCTGGATGGAAATGGCATATAAGCTAATTTCAAATTTGTTTAAGTTATGCTATTAAGCAGATAAGTAGATACGAATTTAAACTGATCGTTTTTGCATTTGCTGAGCTAAAGGAATCAAAAGTCATTAATTTTCACGCCTACAATTTGGAACTTCTTTGACATGCGCACATAAACTGCAGAGCAACAGATGTTCTTTACAAATTAATTTATACTTAAGTAAGGAATTTGGAAAATCATTATTGCGTGAATTTTACTTTATTAAAATTTAAAAATAACTTATGTACGTGTAATAAATCTCAAATAAGAACAAGTGTTTTTGTAATTGTAAGCAAAGCGTTTTTTATGCTAACATTTTATCACGTATTAATTGTTTTTTAATTTCAATGTCTTAATGAGTTGTTAATGATAGCATAATATTTATTAATAGAATCAATGATTCACCACCTTTTTTCGAATTGACAAAAATTGCACTAAACATTTTGGATATTTAAGTAAATTTCCTCACAATACAAGTTTTCCCATTGTAGCTTCCTACCCTTTTGCATTCGTAGATTAATAAATATGAATAAATAAGTAGCCTTCAAATGACATTTTCGTTACTAATTATTGAATTGGACTTGCCTTTTCCGAAGTAAAAATCCTCTGAAAAATGAACTCAATATGATATTTTCACTGTACAAATACAAATTTATACATTTGAACAAATCTTAGCCTACATTTTCGTCAATATTGTTTGCGCAAGATGGGCCATTCAAAAAAATCAGTTGACAACTGACATTTCCATTTCGGTTTAAAAATCGATCTTTTCCAAAACTAAAGACTTCTTTTAAATCGTTTGTTCTAAAGGAAATTATATAATAAACAAACTATTATAAAATTGGTATCAACCACTAAATAGTGTGCACTGACAAATTGTTCACTTCAAAGTAAAATTTATCAAAGGGAGAACCTTAGATTTTGCCGAGAAATCAATCGAATATCAAACAGGCGAAGAAGTTTTAATATTCTCGTGCACTAAACCGGAGCCTAAGTACTTCTCAAATTCCAGCTCTGAATCACTACATTTAAGCATGTTATCATATAATAACATGTGTTTGCACGAATGCACTAATTTAATGTTTTGTAATATTATTCGTTGGAGTGCGCATAATGCTTCTTATAAGCAAAAAATGTTTCTTTAAGCATGCCGTGCTCGCTCCAAAGTCGGATGTGAACTCTAATTGCTAGTACCGAAAAATACAGATGCGCAATATCTTCCCTAAAAATGGATCGATATTTTATTTAAGATATGTGTATTCTGTGCAAGCCCACGGATCAATGCTTGCAGTATTAACACTTGGAATGTTTCTATGACCAGATAAAAATTCTATTGTCAGAGACTAATGTTCAATTAAATTTCATACATACATATAAGTACATCTTATTAATGCATCGATTACTCGTTTTAGTTGTTTTAGTTGTCAATAGTTTTTTCATATTTATATATATATATATGCTTTCCAAATATACTGTTGATATTTCATAGTCATACCGATACCGAACCGATGCCGCGGTATTTTGAGTGATATTGAACCGTCGTGATTGAAGGGCCTTGCCATAGAATAAGTTGAAATATAAAATAATTGTGTTTGTTAGTATCAGTGATGCAAACTTAAACACTTGATTGTGTGCCTGGTTAAAATTTTGCAATAATTTTCCACTTTATCATCTCAGAATTATAATAATAATCAACAAGAAGCTACCATGAGTAAACCACGCTAACGCTGATAAATTGATTTTCTTTAATAAAATATAATTGATTTTCAACATTTGTTCTCAAAATATTAATAAATGCTCATCAATTGATTAATCAGTGGATAAAATCAAATATGAATTGATCAAATTATATATTTTTTTAGAACATCAATGTTTACTACAATCTTTTTTTTTCAGTTTTCAATCGAGGAATTTCTTATTGGATTCTGTTGTGATGTTACATAATTGTATCTCTTAAATATTTTCAAAATTCTTCGAAATCTTGGTAATTTAAATTCCTTAGACTCTGTAATTCAGACTACCATCGAAGAAAACAATAAAATTGTTATTTCATAATATTTGTACTTAAAAATCCATAGATTTATGCTATCCCTAAGCTTTTGAATTGAAAGCCTTTGATATCATCATATTACAATAAACTAACGGATACGAAGTCAGTGGTAAATTAGAATTCGAGCGTACCTTTTACCTACAAAAAATCAATTATCAAAATTCTCTTACATCGACAGTTTCTTATTGATTTCGACAATGAAGAGGTTCACAAATTATTTAGATCAATCAACGCAATATTAAAGGGTTATGAGTATCTACCATGCTAAGCAACGAAGAAACTAATAATAATAATAATAATAATAATAATAATAATAATAATAATATATGATTATTTATACAAATATATTCTTAACATTGAATTACTCTATCAAATAAATGTAAGATTCATACTTAAAACCAACAAACTACGAGATGTAGTATGTATACAAACAGAAGTCAAACCAAAAAAAACTTTTCTTTCATTTGCTACTGTTAACGAAATGCATTGAAAAACGTCTATAAATTAATCAATCAAAATAAAAGACCACATGAATTAATAATCTATATCAGAGCATTTAAATGGATTCAATGTTTACATACAAAATTTGAACTAATGCAATAGACTATTTTCAGTTAAGCATCGAGAAAGCAATCTATATCGTATTTATTGAGCTAAGGCTAAACGAAAAATACGAATTTGAACATAAAATAGATCTATTAAACTTAGTAACAATTTCATTTGCCATGGAAGACAGTTAGAATAGTGATTACATAAATATTTATTTTAAAAACTTTTGTTAACACTTTATTGTGGAAATTTTAATATTTTTAAAGTTTATGATTGACTTCATTCCTAAGTGTATTCGTAAACTTAAAAAACTGTAAATGTGCTGTATACTCAACGGTCTCTGTTAAGGAACATTTAACAGGTTTTCTTGTTAAATTCAGTTGAAATACTTAAATGTACCCGCTACGCAGGAATAATTCAGACAATGACTTCGAGGTATAGGATTTTTCATTTTATTTTCAATTTTTTTCTAATTTTCCTAAATATTATCTATATTGAACTAATTTCATTTGCTTAATTTCCACTATTTGTGAAATTTTTTGTTTGCATTTGTTTTGGTTTACAAATTTATATCTACAATTTAGTTTGTATTGCATATTGACTGCTGCTTCCCACTATGGGCGAGGCGAGGAAGGCTGAAAAACATTACATACAATGGGTGTTGAGGTGGAGAGAAGTGCGCTAATTCCAGAACATCCGTTCTTTCAACATTTTATACAATATATCGCCATTGTAGTTCATCTTGACAGATTTTGGTTCGTGAATGAATTTTCAATACTTACTTTTGTAAGCGGTTGCCTCTGATGTGGAGTTTTTAAATACTCTAACTCAAGAACTAATTAAGAGATCTATAAAAACAGTATAATAGACAATTGCACGTCTTCTTCATTTTCATTTTAACCCGCTCGCGGTAGCCGGCCTATTGAGCCGCGACTTTGCATACGCCTCCACTGAACGTAAATTGGATGCCATTTTTACAGAAAACAAAAGCCTTGAGGATAATTGTTGCCATTTGCTTTAGACTGCCTTATTATCTCAACATAGACATTAGGTGTGGAAAGAATTCGAATATTTTTTGAAAATTAAGTTTATATTTGAAAAAAGTTGATAATTCCATGTAGAACAAATTTTTGACACACATAATCACCATAACAGAGGAACATATTAACAAATAGATGTGTCCATGCTCCAGGATTTCCAAATTTTTTGTATGGTTTAAAGAAAATTGTTTGAAAATGATCAAGAACAGTTTCTGTCATTTATACAACCCTGTGCTGCTTACGGTCAACTAAAGGAACGAAGCGTTTCAGAAACAGTGAACAACGGATAAAAGTAAAAAAATTTAAATGCGATATCTCTACAGTTTACAGTCTACCATTTGATTCCTCAGAGATGGACATGGGCAGAAAATGTAGGATCAAGTCTGGCCCACGAAGTTTTAGAACCAATGTGAATTCGTGCCTGCTCATTTAAATTAATACCAATTCGGTCCATTTTATGATCAATGCCACAAAAATCTT
This sequence comes from Hofstenia miamia, assembly GCA_900660155.1. NCBI lineage: Eukaryota > Metazoa > Xenacoelomorpha > Acoela > Hofsteniidae > Hofstenia > Hofstenia miamia. Next base: position 13,542 of record CABFPE010002010.1, read on the forward strand.
TAAATTTTCGGTTAGCTAAGCCACATTTGGGTATGTTTGAATCTTATAATATCATCTTGTCACGTCGAAATTGAAAAGTTAAAATAGAGGTTTAGAAAAGTATATGATATTAATGTACATTTTCAAAGTGTAAATTTTATTTCTCAACACACTGTTTATGATTTGTATTTGGCTTGATTTACGTACATTGTTGAGTGATAGTCAACTTTTTAATTTTTGGCTCATTTTTTCCTGCCAATTTTTCCAATAGTTCAATCCAAGCCCGGCCCATATCAATTGGGGATTACTTCATATAATTAATTAATTCTTGGAATTTCTTTTCAACTTCTTGTAAGGTATTTTTAAGAAAAAGAAACATCGAAGAAACACTACGTTTTTCAATCGTTCATTGACTTGGGAATGAAATCTACTCATCCTCATCACTATACGTGATCTCAATACAACTATTGCTTCTGTAATGGCAGATAGCAGTAATTTTATAAACTTTTGAAAACATTAATAAGATATCAAAAAGAGAATTTATAATATTTCCAAACATCATTAAGTGATTTCTGCTATTGTAAAATCCTCAAGCGTTTCATTGCAATTCATATTTAAAGCAATCAATTTCTTCCAACCCTTCGCAAAGACTCAAGCCTTTATTGAGGAAGTAATTTGAAGTCGTTTTTCGATAGTTTTCAATTAAACCCTTTCTTGGATGAAATGTTTTCATGCATGCACTGTGCATTGCACATAGACTTTACTTATAATTTTAAACAATTTTATTTCTATACAAATTTATCCTTTGATTTGTCGGAATGGTCTAAGCTTTCCACCCGATATTGTATGCCATTGATTTCAAACTCTTTGAAATGAGCATCACTTTAAGCATTGCTCACTTGACCTTTTGTTACCCAGAGTCAACTTATCAGTTTGTAATGATTTTACGCAATACCAAATGCATTTAACTTCATATTCTTGTTTTAGAAACGCTTACCGCTTCAATCTCTTGATTAAAACTATAATTGGTAAAAAAAATTCATGTGGTTAGGAATATCTTATTACTATCGGTTTACATTACCAGATAACAAAAGTAAGTTTGCGAAGAATCAACTCCACGTTAGAAGCCTTGTATTTATAGTATTTGAATAATGGGCATTAATTTTGTATGAGAAGTCTATTGAAATGTAAAGCACTTATAAATATTTTAAAAATTCTTTGTTTCATAGCATTTAGCGCCTGGCAACTGGATTTTTACGACGTTTCGCTTCGCTAATTTCTATAGTTTAACACAAGACAAGGCTTAAAGACATGTGTGTATTTATTTGACACATAAATTTTTGTTGGACTCTTAATACATGTTAATTAGCAAACCGCTCTATTGTGTTACGAATAGGAGTAGGAAACAATTATGAAAGTGCACACCTGCTTAAAAGGTGGAATATGCGATTGTATAAATATTTAATCCAACTTGTGTGTGTTATTATTTGAAATAGTGCCTCGCAACTGTGATGGTGTAATGCAGAATTCTAATACAAGTGAATATGATGAATTTAGTTATTTTTTCGCTCATGATGTAAAATTCCTTTGCCAATCGCGACACAGCCGCAGACGTATACTTCCAAATAATGAGCTACCCAAGCAAAGTGAAACCTATGAGCCTCCAAAAATAATCTATAACCTCACAAAAACTGGGAAAATTGGCCTTCAGCTTTCAAATACCTCTGAAATTGAGGCGAAGCAAGAGTCAGAAGTTGATTCACCTTTGCTAAGTGGCCAAGAAGCAGCGTTTGAAGATGCTAAAAAATGTTCATCTGATATATTAAGTATGTTAAATATCTACCTGGACATGCTAACGAAAGAGGAATTGGCACTAATTAATATGCCAGTATCAGTGAAAAATCTTATTTCATATGGAAACTGGAATGTTCTTACGGAAGGATATGAGGAGAAATACCGCAAGTGGCAATGCTACGAGCATCGTAAGCTTGATGTGAATGAAGTAACAGAAAAATTGAAACAGACAAACAAAGCTCGAGCCCCATCATTTTCAAAAGTTGGTTCGTCAATGATAAATCCGCAGGCATCTCGACGACTTAGTGTTTCAACAACTTTTAGTAAAATACATACATCACAAGAATACACCAAACACATATCAAACGAGTCTATATTCGATAAAAGAAGTTCAATATTTGGAGGTGCTAACGAATATCCTGTAATAACATTCTCTCTCATGTCTCAACATTGTGAAGAAAGGGGGTGGCTAATCTATCCAAAAGTTAACAATTTAAAGCTGGAGCGCTTAGAATTAGCTGAGAAACTTTATCTTATGTTGAAAGAATATCTGAAGAAGACGAAAACCCAGAATGAAAATAGTCCAGAACTAAATCTTTTATCATTTGTTAAAGAAGGCTTTAAGAAGCCATTTAAGAAGCCGCAACTAACACCAGGTGCTATCAATAACCTTAACTACTTTTTGCCTTCTCCAAAACTGGATGTCCCAACCTCAGATGAGATAATTATATTCATGTGCTTCTCAGACGACACTAGTTCTCTATTTTACTCTGAATCACATGCGGCTCTTATAGAACTAAGTAATCCCCGCATACTAATAGTACTCGATGTTAATGGAACTTTACTTGGAATTATTAATGAGTTTCAGGCATTTTTTTACTATTCAAACACACAGACTGTTCAAATATTGTTAAGTTCTGCTGGAATTCTGCTCTATACAAAAAGCGGTAAAGTAAAGAAAAACATAAAATGGCCCTTGTTTAACTGTAGACTTGAATCTCCGATTAACCTGAAAATCAATCGCTATTTTTTCCTAAGAATTAATTCATTTTCGTCTATATATTTGCAGTACATGGGAAAAATCAAGAGAAGGTTTGAGTTAAAATTTTGCAATATAATTGCATTTTCTGAAAATTTATCATTATTACAGTGTAACATTGAATATGAGTCGGCAACCGCGCTAGCTCTTTTATCGTCTGAACTAAAGCAGAAAAAGACGAGTAAGCGAAAGAATTCTAGCCTATGGGGTAGACAGAGCAGATTGAATTCAATGAGTACAATAAAAACTGATTCTTCTGGTAGTGGCGAAATGCGAAATGATCATCAAAGTATCCAATCATATAAAGCTTATGACGTAGATGTATTAACATCTTTAAAAAACGTCAAGCAGACTATCAACATCAATTTTACTAAATGGATTGATTTTTATAAAAATTGTTTAGTTACAAAGTAAATAATTCATTTATTTTATTTGAATTATGAACTGCGGATATGTTTAAAGTTTTTCTTATATGGCTATCACACTTAAACTGAAATATCACTGTGTTCCTTCGTGCTCATTTTTTTAAAAATAAGTTCGATAGATTATAGGCGTTTTGAATACGTGAAAGATAAAGTATGGAGAGTAAAAGCCACTTAAATTATTTCGAAATTAAAATTTGAATTATTAATTTTAGAAAATATACTAAATTCATATTAAGAATTCAAATTGAAATTTTTAACTTAACCAATGTGGAGATGTCGCATATCTGAACCCACTTAACCTGCTTGAAAAATAGGAACTGTAATAACACCAGTGAACTTAAATTAAGTCCTATCAATGATAAGCATAACAAAGCAGAAGTTGACAAAAACGAAAGGAATGTTCATTTCAGGGTTGAATCGACCCGCGATTGTTCGCATTTGAAACCTAATTAGCCGATAAGTTTATTTAAATCTATGATCGTTTCCTCAGAACAAGCTTGAGCGCCAGCAACTCCAATTGCACCGAGGTTTGGATGGTCTATTTACAGAAAGAAAAATTGTTGAGATTGTTGATATAATGTGCTTTAGACTTCTTTTTTGAATGAACAATCTACAAAAATCTAAGTCAAATTATCATTTACAGGTTGTTTATATAGAGCAGAACATTTGAATTTCTAAACCAGATGGTGACCTAACATTAAGGTAGAATAGTCTAACTAATAATTTAATATGAATTAATTTCTAAGTTTAGCACAAATTCTTACTTTGAAATTTGTCCATTTTATATATAAAAAAAAATTTTTATTAGAAAGACAAAAAGACTCTGGCACGGATATGGATGATGATGTTGCTGAGGTTGATCAAGATGAGGACTCCAGCAAACTATAAAGTCTGCCTACATTAGCATTTGAGATCTGATTGGGCAGTCAGATATATAAAATATTTTTCTAATCAAATAGTTAGATTTTCTTAAATCAAATGCAATTCTAATTAATGGAAAGTCAATGCAAATTTTAACTTGGACATATGATTTGAAAATTTTGTTGTAATTTATTTAAGAATGTGCGCAATTAATTAAAACATATTGTTGACAAGGATATATGGAACGCATTTGTACACGGTAAGGGACGTGCTAATAATTTATTTTCAAATCTAGTGCAGTTAACAGCAAGAAGCAGGTACTATTTGTTGATCACTTCATTGCACAAGATTAGTCAGTAAAAGATGCTTATTGAGGTTCCAGCGAGATCTGTCGAGTCTAAAAAAATTAATTTTCTTTACATGGTTATCTAAAAATTATCTGCAATGTTGTCCAACATCTTAGCGTCACAACAGAAACATTTTTTTAAAAAATTTATTTATTTCACTCATTTTCAGTGATTTTAAACATACTGTATTGTATCGAAATGTATTTCCTATATGAATTAAGTTTCAACTATTAAAAATATTCAAATACAATTTTCATATAATAAATAATCAATTCAACTCAGATTTCAAATAAAGCTTTGCAATTGGGTTTGTAAAACGTCAATTAATTGAAATTACTGATTGTCAGGTATAGATTCTTCTGCATACTTCTGCGGTAATGTTTTGATTATGACGTTTGTTTTTCAATGTTAATGTAAATGAAACTATTATTGAAAACAACACATATTTGCAACAAGGGGTGTGATAGAGGATGAAGCCAAAAGTAAATTTGGATTGCTTATTAATCAAAACATGGTCCCACAGATAGA
>CABFPE010002011.1:0-18485 GCA_900660155.1 Hofstenia miamia
TGCTACCCTATTTGTCTCACTTTTAATTTCTATCTCACATTAAAAAATACAGGATCTCATTTTCATTGTTATCTCTCAGCTCACTATTAAATAGTCTGTAATTGCCAGATATTCATGCTAGCCAACAGCATGGTATCATCACAGTGTTAGGTTGTATAAGTGCATGTATGTGTTGAACTACGAATGAAAGGTTTATTATTTCCATATATCTAACCATATATGTAGCCTAATGGGTCCACAATTTGGACTGGATAGTTGACAGACCTCCAGAAGCTACTTGTTGCCCTGTGCTAGAGAAAGCACTCCCAAATTTTTGCTGACCTTAAGCAATAATTTTCATATCAAGATAAAATAAATAAAAAAACAGCAGTTGAGAGTAGATAAAATCTATTATGTTCTCTACAATTGAAATAAATAAATTGACATCATGGTGACGTAAAATACAAAATACAATAAAGGAATAAAATCAAAAAAGTCCCCAAGTGACTCTACACGCCCCCCTTGATCAAATCATTTTTCAGACAATAGCTGGAGGGTAGGACTAGACACAATGTTTTGTGTAGCTGTTATCATTCTCTCTGCGAATTCGCCATCCCAAGTTTGGACTTCAGCATATTGAGGCTCTCTCGTTATCTGCATTAGCACTTCCCTTTGTGTGACAACCTCATCTTTGAGTTGTAGGAATCTGATTTTCTTCATTTTAGCGCTAACAGGGCAGTTCCATCAGAGATTATTTAAGTGTCTTGTGAAGGTGTCAATAAAATTTTTCATAAAGCCAAAGACTCCTTAGTGCAATCATTAACGTCATCATGGCGTCTGTATCAGAGGTGTGTGCGTCTTCTGCGCTGATCTCTGTGTCTGGATAAGAGTGGATGAACACCTGTCTCAAGGAACCTATTGTAGTCACGTGGTTGATGAATAGTGAACAGTATTCCTGAATTTGACTGAGGGTCATTTGTTCCAGATCAGACATGTTAGCTCTTATCATGGTGATAATTTCTATCCTCTTCGTGACATTGTAATATCTAGTGATATTCTCCACATTGTTAATCCACATCAAGTTGCCCACTGCTTGAAAAAGAATGAGCACCTGAGGCTTTAAAGTTGCAATTTTGTAGTGAATCATTTGTAGCTGCACATGCACTGGTAGGCCATGTGTGAAGATGTTGGTAATGGTGAGCTTGTCATCAATAAAAACACACTCAGTATTTCCCCCCACAATAAGTTTTTCTCTCACTACTTTGTACTCCCTGGTTCGGCTGGATTTAATTGCTTCTTGCTTATTGTTTACAAAGTTGATCTTATCTGATAGATGAGCAGCTACTTTCTTTTTAGGTTTCCTGACCTTCCACTTAGGCTGTATAAGGGATGTCTTGATAGTAGGTGGCGGGATACACATGAAATTTGAGGTCTTTATCTTTTTCTCGAGTTTGCTGAATCTTGCAGTATCTGCTAAGGTGGAGGTTCTGATTGTGACTGGGTAATTTATCCTTGCTTCCTTGATCCTGTCCCAAAATTTTCCTCATAATCCCTTCAGCCTCAATTGTTCTATTTGTTGGTTAGAAATGCGTAAATGAGCAGTGGTGCATTCCACATCCAGAGCTATGTGTCGCCCTGGGGATTGCAGAATGACCAGCTCTTCCTTTGTGAACATTTTGGTGAGACACCATTTCATTAACAAGAGAACATCTTTGTCTCAGCAATCTACCAAAATTCTTGGTTGGATAGTGAGATCCTCCAAAAATTCGCTAGGATCATGTTTGATCATCAATATTCGTTCATCCTCTGTTACTGACCAATGAGGCATTGGCTTGGGGGATAGTGCCTTTCCTCCGAATTTTTCCATGTTTACTTTCTCTATTAACTCTCGAATGTGGGGTGAAAGTTGTACCACAGAGGATTCTAGTAGTTCCTCTTCTTTGTAAAATTGCTTGGGTGTCTGCATCACTTGATCAAAGATGGTGATGGGAATGATCTTTCCCTCTTTCTTAACGTGCCAAGATGATTCGGTGAATTGCCCATAACCACATTCTGGATACTTCAGTTGGTACAGTTGGAAGAGGGCTTCAATTCTTGCAAGGAGATCATGCCTCTCGATCATATCCAGGAATTGGTGAGTGGAGCCCTGCACTCATTTTACAAATCTTCTCATGCTCATTGGAGCATTCTCTGAGTAAAAAATCGCAAACTTGGTTTCTGTGGTCACACCCCACATATACTTCTTTATGATATCAGAGAAAATGTTTATGTCCAACTGACAAATACCAGGACAATTGCTAGTTAAAATGATGGACATCTTGCCAGTAACACTGGTCGCCCCCACCAGTTGGGCATAATACTTTTCGAATTTGTCCATGGGGCGTTTAGTTTTTCCTGGAGAAGATGGAGGACTGCATTTATATAATAACTAGTTTTTCACTTTCCATGAGAGAGGACAAACTGTGATTTCGTGAATGGTTAATTTGTAGATGGGGTTCTTTTGTTAAGTAAATGGCGAGGATCCAGATGGCGCCATGGGCATAGATGTCTGGTAGATTTTTCTCAGCAAATAAACGTTCTTTAAAGTTCTTGCAGTCTTGGGTGTCGTAAGAAACTTTAATTTCTCTAAGTGTTCTTTCAATCGATGAATGATAATGGTGGGAATTGCTCACTATATCAAGGCGGGGCCAATCAGACTCGGGGTTAAAGTCGGCTTTCAGGTCAGACCAGATGGTCTGAATTTCGGTTAATGTTTGTTCACTCTGCGCAAATGCAAAACTCACGCACATATCCATTATGATGAGGAGAGATGGGGTGTTCGGATCTGTAACCTCTAAGGATTTCGCCTGGAGTATGACATCAATAATGAGTTTTTGGTCAACAGCCAATCAGTGAGAGGGTACTCATTGGCATAGTAACAAATCTGTGTAGAGGAGCCTAGTTATGGGTAGTTGGCTCTTGGCGTGTGGTGATAGAGGAAGATAATCATCTTTGGACAGAATCGAGAAGTTTTCCATATAGAAATGCAGATTTTCAATGGGTTCTGGCACTGCGTCCTCATACTCATCCCTTAATAACATCATGAGGCGTATGCCCTCTACCTTAGCTATGTGATATGCTATCTCTATCTGTTCCATAATAGCTTCCATCTGAATCTCATGTACCCTCAGGAAGTAAATCAGTAGCAGGCTGTTGAAGTCAATATTCACACATTCAAAACTATCAATGGTTTTTCCACTATTCAAAAACAGACATAAATTATAAATGTTGAAGTCATCATCGAAAAATGTATGTATGGTGCTGCGCCAATAAAGGTGACTGAGCCCCTCCATCATTCTTGAGTCATAGCAAATGATAGTATTGACTTTCGGCCAATGAGAAGCATCTATCACAAATGGGATTCGTCTATTGAGCAATTCATTTCACGACCATTGTATCTGCGACGGAGTTGGTCTTTTGTCTCTTCTGATATATTGTCCTGTGTGATAGCGGTGGCTTTTCTTGTGGCTATGTAGTAAGGGTGTAGTGTTTCATCACCAACTTTAGAAATCTTCTTTCTTCTTTCTTCATTCTTCTGTGACCTAATAGTAGAAGCTCCTGTTGATGAGGTCGAGGGGGCTATCAAGTCACTCAACTGGGGGTGTTTACAATTTGCAACTCACTAAAAGGTGTTCTAGGTTTAAAAGTTTTTACTGAAGGGGTGGCCAGCTCCTCTCGCGCACATGGGGATATGTGTCTCTCCACTTAGGGGCGAGATGTTGAGGGCGTTGTTGGGGTTGCTGTCTCCTCTCTGAATCATGGAGCTACATGTTGCCCACATGGAATCAGATTCTCCTCAGCTCCATCATGGCGTTCTCTTTTCCTTGGGTGTGCCTCAACAAGCAGAGATACATGTCTCCCTTGCCCAGATGAGGCTTCTTGACTCATACAGCTACCTTCCAACTTCCTTCTCACTCAACGGCGGGATGGTGGAGCTGGTGACTCTCTTTTTTGACTGTTTGTATACATTCCTAAATGGAGTAATAAGATTTAAATCTCAAATGTTGGGATCATAAGCGTGGGTAGTTCTCACCCTTCTTTGGGGGAGCGTACATGATTCTAAGTTGTCAGATGTAATATTATCATAATTATACTCAGTGTCAGAAAAATCATCCTCAGAAAAACTAGTTAAATTGTCATACTTTTCATATATATCGACACCATTATCTATTAACGTAAATTTGTTGTTATCATCTATTATGACATTTTCTATATCTTTTATTGCTCGTTTGAGCCACTGAAAGTGTACTGTTTTACCATTATTCAAAGTATAAGTGTTGTGGTCAAGCACCTTTTTGATAGTGAAGGGACCTTGCCAATCGTTAGCAAGTTTATGTACTTGACTACCATCTGTAGTCACACAAGGGAGATAGGCAAAAACTCAGTCGCCATGCTTATGTGGCTCTCCATACAGCTTCTTGTTAAATGTCTTTTTCTGCCGTATGCTAGACTTGTTCGTGTTGTGGCAGATTGTCAGGTGGATTTGTTGCATATCCTGAATTAATTGGTTCTGTACTGTTCTCTGCATATTTGGGGGACATCATTGTTAAAGATGTGGTGGCTTTACGACCGAACATTGCTTTAAAAGGGCTTACGCCTGTAGTTGTATGAACAGAAGTATTATAAAAATATTCAACACACTCAATAATGCGTTTCCATTGTTTTCCTGTGGCACATGATAAGGCTACTCTAACTAACTTTATAAGGGTTTGATTTAATCTTTCCACTAACCTGTTTGCTTGATGGTGATAGGCAGTGGCCAATTGATGAACAATTTCCAATTCTTGCATTAATGCCTGTAAGAGATTGCTCTTGAACTGAGGGCCTCTGTCAGAGACTAATTTGCACATGGGTCCATACTTCAATACCCATTCCTTAACTATCTTTTCCATGACTTTCTCTGCTGTTGTACTACTTAATGGAATCATGTGGGCAAATTTCATAAAATGGTTGACCATTACAAGGATATACTGATACCCTTCGTTGTCTTTTGATAGTTGTTCAAGGTTGACATGCACGAGTTCGTTAGGACTCTCTGCTGCCCAAGACTTGAGCTCGGCTCTCTGTTGGGGGAAGTGGTTGGTGTTATGTAAAAGGCATTTCTCACATTTGTCGATGACGTCAGTAACAGCAGCTCTTATACCTGTAGTAACATATCGGGAGTTGAAAGTATTTGCAGTTTGTAGTATGCCTAAATGTCCCCTTTTGTGGACTCTGTGAACCAGATCCCTCTTGAAATATTCAGGAATGGCAAGTTGGTTGTTGTGCTTACTCTTAACATACAATAAACCATTCTCATTGATTTGCCAATTATAGCAGTTAAAGTAGCAATTTACTTCCAGAGGAGTAGGAAAATAGGGATCCTTCATCCTCTTCATGATCTGATCTAAGATCCAATCATGGTGTTGATGGCGTATTATCTCTTCTTCTGAAATCTCCTCCTGAACAAGTATGGCAAGGATGGGTTTGTCATTATGATCTGCATTAATATCTGGTATTAATTGATATTTGGTATGCGGAATAAAGGCAAACAGAACCTTTTCCCCATTAGGCTTCTTGAGATCTCTCTCATAACTGGGTAGTGCCTTCCAATAGTCAGCGTTTAGATAGAGTTGACCAGGGCAGTGCAGTATTGAGAACAAAAAGTCATTGAGGTACTCAATCCATCAAGCTACGATGTTAGATTTGTCACTGCTAAATTTCTTGAGCCATGCGAGGGCACTGTTGTCTGTGCGCACAACGAATTTGCGTCCCAATATAAAGAATCAGAATATTGGACAGGGCTTTCAACTCTGTTGATGTTTTGGCTTAATATTCCACTTATAGCTACAGTACTAGCATCGCAGTTGATGATCAAGTCCTTTGTGTAATCTGGAGTATTCAAGGATGGTATTTGCTTGAGTTCACCTTTTATGCCCTCTAATGCTTCCTGTTCTTGCCACATCCACTTAAATTCAATGGACTTTTTGACTAGGTTGGAGATAGTTTTGGTTTTCTCCACCAAGTCCGGAAGGAACATGCCATAATAGTTGAGAAAACCCATCAATCGCTGTACGTCTCGACGGCTTCGTGGCATTTCGATCTTTTCTAAAAAATCCTTGGCATTATTCTTTATTGAAATTTTCCCTGGCTCAACGACTTGCCCCAGAAAGATTACCTTCTTCTGCGCCAGAGAACATTTGTTTCCATTAACCTTCAAGCCCACTCACTGTAGTAAATCTAGTGTGCGACCTAGTTTATTCAGATGTTCCTCAAAGGTATTGCTAGCAACTAGAATATCATCAATATAGGCTGATATGCCAGGTTCAAGGATGTTGGCATTATCTTTTAGTACTTTGGTGACGTATCACTGAAAAGTAGCAGGCGCATTACATAGGCTGAACGCCATATACTTCCACTTGTACAGACAATAGGGAGTAATGAAGGCTGTCTTTGGGATGTCAGAAGGCAGCATTGGCACCTGCCAATACGCTTTGCACAAATTGAGACAGGAAAAGAATTTGTATTTGCTAGCGTCATATAGATGATCTTCAATTCTGGGAAAGGATACGCATCCTTGATCGTGATGTTGTTGAGTTTCCGGAAATTGATACATAATCAGTATTTCTTGCCTTGTTGGATGAACACTGTTGGGGCAGCATAGGGGCTATTGCTTCCCTGAATAATACCACTTTCAATTAAGTCACTTAAGATTTTCTTGTATTCTGGTTTAAGATTTTCGGGAACTCTGCAAACCAGCAATCTGATTGGTCTATCATTTTTCAGCTCAATAGCATGTTCTTCACCCACTGCCTGACTGACACTTATCGTTCCATAATTAAATACCTCATGTTTACTCTGAAGAAGGGAGACCAAGGATTTCTTTCTTGCTGATCAAGGTGAGGATGGGAGGTATCAGTGACTAGAGGCACTTTGACCGGGCTGGTTGGCTCTCCCAGGTCATGAACTGCAGTGCAGATTGACAAGCAAGTGACAGGTATGTTCTCGACTTTGACGGGCACCCCTATGAGTTGTAGCTGGGAGGCTCTGATCTTGACAGGGAAATTTGCTCCATTCAGAATGGTGACATGCGTCTTCCCATTGGTCACCTTGCACAAGTCAGGCAAAAAAGAGACTCTGCGTATGTATTTGCATCACTGTCCCACAATCATTACATCTCCATTGACGTCATCTCCAGAGGAGACTGCAACTCTCATCCAGTGTTTTGGCTTGATCGAAATAGCCTTGCTTAAGTTAAAAATGATCTCCTTCTCAGGGATAGTAGAGAGTTGGGTGGCTTCCTGATCTTTAATGGCAATTGTATTATTCTTGTAATCAATTACACAAGAATTCCTTTCTAGGAAGTCATTTCCCAGGATGAGATCTGTGATCTGAAGTATTGATTACCAAAAGATCCACCTCAAATGGTTCTGCGTGAATTCTAATTGAGGCATCCCGTAACTTCCCTTTGAGGGAGAGAGAATTCCCAGAAGCATCAATGAGTTTGACACCAGATGGGTCTAAGGATTCTCGGCTAAAACACAGATCTCGACAGCATTCATCACTGATGATGGAGGCAGTGGCTCCAGTGTCAACAGTGGCATTGAGTATGTTTCCATTTATTTCTACCAGTATCAAATTCTTTCTTATCAGCTGAGTAATGACTAGGATGTTTTGTGCACATTTGACAGGAGACGGCGCTCCAGTTAATTTAAATCCTGCGACATAGTAGGGTCATCAGTTGTCAAATCAACAAGGTTATCAACACAAAGAGACTCATTAGGCTCATCTATAATGAAACCTTTGCCATTGGCAATTAGCTGTATCTTTGCCTTGCATTGAGACTTGAGGTGCCCCTTTTCTCCACATGTAAAACATCGTACTGACGACAGATCAAATCCCTTTTTGGCAATTATAGGCTTTCTTGTCTCAGGCCTTTTAATCCCAGAAATGCTAGTAATGTCCTTATCAATTTGCTGCGAGTTATGTAACATATAAACCACGCTAATGGCTTTCCTGATGATTTTGTGTAGGCTCTCCTCCGGATTGCACATGACTTCCAACCAGCTCCTAATGGAAGGGGGAAAACCTCGACATATATATGAGAAGAGATCGTGACTTGAGTATTCGCTCGATAGGCTACTCAGTCGAAAGAGTCACTCGACCTGGGTAATGTAGTTCCAGATGTCATCACCAAACTTGAAAGACATATCACACAGCAAGGTTTTATACTGATGTTTGATTTGTGGGGATCTGTAGTGGTCTTCAAAAAATCCAATCAATAACTGGTAATCTGTCTTAATATTGCGTTCGAGCATCATGTATTGATTGTATGCTAAGCCACTGAGGTAGAGTGGGAATTGAGACACTGCTGACTCCTGTGAGTTTTTATATTGCTTCATCATGAGCTTGAATAAAAAGAACCACTCATCAAACGATTGCAATATGGCATCAATTTGTCCTGTGAATTTAGGGAGAATGGAATGTTTGCTGAACACTTGCATTTGTCTGTTAGACTTGAGAGGAAGAATAGATTTACAATACCTCAGCTGATCTTTCACGCCTGATTTCCCAGAAGTGGGCTGGTATCACTTACATGTTCTTTGAATGCAGGCACTACCACAGTGCTCACTGGATCAGGCAGTGATTGAATGTACCCAGTCTGAGGGGTGGCTCTGGTGGTCAGAGTAGATACTTGAGTGATAGCTGATTGTGCAAACATAGGTTGACTACTAGAAGAGTTGGTGCAAAGTGGAACAGAGTTAGGGATCTCCTGAGAGCTTCCAAACAGAGGAGCAGTAGGAGGGGGTGGCTCATGCCAACTGACTGGACCATCTGCACCACTTGACTGATGATCCTTTTGGCTAACTTGTCCAAGGCTTCATTAAGTGTGGCATGAGTTACATACTCATCATTTCTCTGTGACTGTGCCTCCTCTTGGTGATGCGAGTTATTAACAGCACTCTTCAATTCATGAATTTGTAATTCTAAGGCAATGGTCAACTCCAGCATCTGCTGTTCCATCCTCTGGTATGCCATGTGCTGTGTATTTATTTCAGCTTGGAGAGACTCCACATGGCATTCACTCTCCATCCTTAAAGCCACTTGCTGTGATAGGGCTTCCTTCAAATGTTCAATTTCCGCGAGGTGAATATCAAACTGTGGCGTTGACTGGTCAGTGGCACTGACATAACTGTGAGGACAACTGGGGATTGGAGGAGCATTCTGGGTGTTCAAAGTGCGGTGCAAGTTTTGGTGATATTCTGGGCTCATGGCGCTGGCATCACTGTAAGGGATAGTCACAACATTATGATCCATCCTTTGTGTAATCAGAGTAGGAGAATTGGGTTGAGAAAAATTGAGTAAAGATCCAACAGTACAAGGGGTAACATCTGGGTTACCAATGCTTGTACAGGGGATGCTCCAAATTGGAGAAGTTCCAAAAGTAGGAGAGTAAGTAACAGTATGAGTAGAATTTAAAGAGCAAAACAATAATTACCAGTAACTGACAGTAGGGAGCACTTCCACATACACAAAAGAAAAACATAACTCAAAGAGGTAACAACAGATAACAGACTGAATTGGGGAAACAAACATGGCGGTATTTGGTAATAAATCCAATGCATACAGCACTAAGAAAGTAAAACAAAATAAGGAATTTAACAAATGACATCAGCCAAATAAGACACACTAAGGGCTTCGTCACCATCCTTCAAGGGTGACGAAGTTATGATGTACATCAATAGGTGAACTTACACTGAAGTCTTACAGTGATCAGGGGAAACAACTATCCCAGCTGATACACACCCAAAATGAAAACCAACTAACATCCAGACCATTGAAAGAAACAACAAGATTAAATAGTTATCACATCAGCGTCCTGTCACAGTCGCCATGTAGAATTGTGGGCTGGTAGGGTAACTTAACTAGAAACTTAATTGACTCTGCAGAAGGTTTGAATAGCATTTACATTACAGCCACAATTCCAAAAAATAGAATAACATAGAACTTATAACTTATAGATGTAACATTGGTAATTCATCCAAGTAACCAACTACTTTAGGTAAAATCCAAGATGACCAATTTGTATGGCTTCCAGCTGAAGCAAAATCTCCAGAATAAAGTAAAGTGCTTAACCTAATGACTGGTGCTACCCTATTTGTCTCACTTTTAATTTCTATCTCACATTGAAAAATACAGGATCTCATTTTCATTGTTATCTCTCAGCTCACTATTAAATAATCTGTAATTGCCAGATATTCATGCTAGCCAATGGCATGGTATCATCACAGTGTTAGGTTGTATAAGTGCATGTATGTGTTGAACTACGAATGAAAGGTTTATTATTTCCATATACCTAACCATATACGTAACCTAATGGGTCCACAATTTGGACTGGATAGTCAAAAGACCTGCAGAAGCTACATGTCGCCCCATGCTAGAGAAAGCACTCCCAAATTGTCGCTGATCTTAAGCAATAGTTTTCATATCAATATAATATAAAAGAAAAATACAATGGTAAAACAGCAGTTGAGAGTAGATAAAATCTATTAAACATTCTCTACAATCATTCTCAGTTTTATACAAAATTTTGTTCTTACCTGCCTTTGTTTACAACAAGAGTTGTCTACATAGTTTAATCATGCTTAATTATTCATTCCCTCATAAATTCAATTTGAGCAATAAAATCATAAGCACCACTGAGGGGATGGCAACTAACAATAGCAACCTAATATCAAAATAAATAAATTGACGTCATGGTGACGTAAAATACAAAATAAAATAAAGGAATAAAATCAAAAAAGTCCCTGAGTGACTCTACACGCCCCCTTTGCAATTGAAATTAAACAATAACTGAGTTTACCCTTTTTTCATTTAATACTAAAATGAGAAATACACAACAGATAGTTAATTCTTCTTCAATCATCAGTGCTGAAAAAATATCTTTTCATCAAATGATAGGGCATTAGAGTAATAGCAGTGTGTTCACTTTTTCCATGCCCTCTGCATTTGTTGTTGTTTCTATTGTCTTGATTCGTTTGTAAAGCTCTATGGCTATGCAAGGATCTACCATTAATCTGCAGTACGCTACCCAGTAATCTATTTGTAGATCAAGGCATATCAATTTTCATCGCCATTGCTATCTTCTCCCATAGGTACACATTCTCCACTCTTATCTGTAAGTCACCAAGGAAAGGTGGCATTTCTTCAAGAGTCATTCTTCCAATAATTACCACTCTTATACCTTAGACTCTTGCCATCCTCAGTGTGTGATCTAACTGTTGGGCTATTTCAAGTGTGAAATTCTCATCAAATGTGACATGTACTGTGCTTTGCATGTATGGTCTTTCTACCTTTTCATTCAGCTCTCTCTGGTAACTTATTATTGTGTTGACCATTGGTCTTTTTTGTGCATCTAAAATGATAGGTAGGTTGCTGTCCTCTGATTTTGCTATTCTTCATATGTGGGCTTTTGTTTCTGGCAACAAATTTTTGTACCCATTATTTCTCATCTTTAGTGTTCCCATGAAATAGTGGTGCAATGTCTCTCCATCTATTTTCAACATCCTTTTCTCTCTCTCTCTTCTGAGCATACTGTTCTATCCAATGTAGTTTCTGAGGGGGTGTGTAGCAGCTTGGTCCTTAGTGGGTTACTGGTGCTCAGCTCACCATCAAGTGAGTCCATGCTGATGGTCTCTACTGAGTTGCCCTCAAATTGGCTCACAATTGACTCTTTCAGCACTTGACCAGTTGTGGGATCCATAGATACGTCAGCCTAGAATCACTTTCATATGCATATGGTTCTTTGCCCACCTACACCTTCCCCAGGAACTCCAATTGTTGCACTGCCCTCAAGTTGGCAAAGGGGACTGGAAGGAAGGTTGAGCTGCTTTTCACCAGTTGTCTGTGTGCCCTTGAATCAGCATTGCAGATCTCTGGGGATTTCACTGGTTCTCTGCTTGCCCTCAAATTGGTGGTGCAGATCTCCAGGGGGAGAGGCATTATGTCTTGGACGCCTTCTCACTCTGCACCTTTGATTAGTCATTGGTTCATTCTTGTCCCTTCTGCCTTCTAACTGACGTCAAGTTCTAGACCTCCTTCATATCCTTCTCCTTAGGTTTGACATTGTCATCTCCTCAGCTGCCTAAATTCAGAAAGTAAATTAAAATCCCATACATCTGGGTCATATATATATTTATCTCTCACTGCTCTTCTTGGCAGCTCTCTCCTTTGTAAATCCTCATTATCAATGATCATTTCAAATTCCTCATTGAAACCTTCCTCTGGTAAACTGTCTAACTCACTCATATCATACATAATTTCATTTCCATTGATTCTATCTATTTTATATTCAGCATTTTTGTCCAATCTCAATTCCTCAATATCTGCTGTTGCTTGCTTTAAATTCTGGAAATGCAACAATCTGCTATTGTTTAACATGTATTCATTATTTGGTAGTACCTGAGTTATTTTATATGGACCTGACCAAATTGCTTTCAACTTTCAGACCTGGTTTGTGTCTGTCAGCTTCATTGGTGTAAATTCATAAACTGTGTTGCCTATTTTGTGTGCGTGACCTTAGATTTTTTCATTATAGTTTCACTGTTTTCTCATAGCGGATTTCTTTGTGTTGTGGCACATTGTCTCATGTATTGCTGTTATTTGGTTTCTTAATTGCTTGACGTATTGATTATCTTCTTGCTGTAGCTGAAATATGGCATTGATAACAGCATCACTGCCTCTCTTCCAAACATGGCCTTGAATGGCATTTTTCCTGTTGGCAAGTGTATGGATGTGTTATAAAAGTATTCAATCATTTCAATTACTTGCCACCACTTGTGGCCCCCTATTCTCATCAGTTTGATCAATGTCCTGTTCAATCTTTCTACAGTGCCATTCACCTGTGGATGATATGTTGTTGTCCTCTTGCTCACTACCTCTAGTAGACATGACATTTCCTGAAATAGATTGCTTTTGAATTGTGGCCCCTTGTCCAATATTATTGTCTCCATGGGACTAAACTTTAGGATCCATTCTTTCATCACTATCTCACAGTTGTTTCAGCTTTTGTGTTCTTCATGGGGATCAATCTCACATACTTGGTGAAGTTATCCTCCATTACTAGTAAATGTTGATATACTTCTTTGTCCTTTGATAGCATCTCCAAATCTATATGTACAATTTCATTGGGTTGTGTCACTATGATTTTTTCCAATGTCGTACACTTGTTGATTATTTCCTCAGTGACTTTTCTCACTGCTGTTGTGATAAATCTCATGTTGAAAGGGATCTCAGTTTGTGTGATACCTAGATGGCCCTTCTTGTGCACTTTTCTTATTAAATCTCATTTATAATATTCTGGTATTGTGATCCTATTGTTCTGCACTTCCATGTACAGGAGTCCATTCTTGTTTCTATTCCATATATATCTCTCATAGTAACTCACTGTTAATCTTGATAGTTTTAAGCTTGGTTCCTGTAGCTTTCTTATGATTTCATTTATTATCACATCATCTTTCTGTTTCTCTATGATCTCTGATTCTGATATTTCTTCCTTTATTGCTATTGGCAACACTGCTTGTCCCTTCTTATCTCTGGTAGCTCCTTGTACTCAGTGTGTGGTAAGAGTTGAAACTTCTTTTTTTTCCATCTTCCTTAGCTGTGTCTCTCTGGTACTCTGGGAGTGTGGTCCAAAAGTCAGCATTGGTCAGTGTTTGATGGTGAAGGTGAACTCATTTAAGTATTTGATCCATCTTGATACTATTCCTGCTCATCACCTGAGAATTTTTTGAGCTATGCCAGGCCACTGTTATCTGTGCAGACTCTAAATTTTCGTCTGATCAAAAAGTGTCTGAATTTCTTTATGCTATTGATCAGTGCAAGCATCTCTAGCTTTGTTGATCTGTAGTTCTCCTCGCTTGGTTTTAGTTTCCAACTGAAAAACTGTATTGGCACCTCTTTGTTATTCTTTAGTTGTCCAAGTGTCACTCAGATTGCCATCTTACTAGCATCACAATCCAGAATGAATGTTTTGCTGTAGTTGGGCATGTTCAGTGATGGCAGTTTGGCTAACTCTTCTTTTATATTGTCTAGTTCCTCCTGTTCTTGCCACATCCATATACAAGGCACTGACTCTGTCAGCTGTGTCATCTTGGCAGTCTTTCCCACAATGTTGGGTATGAATGTTCCATAATAGTTAAAGAAACCCATTATTCTCTGTATGTCTTTTTTGTTGTTTGGCTTCTCTATCTTCTGAATCATGTCTCTAGCATTGTCTTTCATGCATATTCGCCCCTTCTTGATCACTCGTCCTAGGAACATGATTTTCTCCTTTAATATATTGCATTTGTTTCCATTGATTCTTAGGCCCACTTTTTCCAGGATCAATAGTGTTCTTTCCAGTTTCTCTAAGTGTTCTTCTATTATGTTGCTTGTTATGATAATATCATCAATGTACGCATTCACTCCTTCTTCCATTTTGTGTCTCTTATTCTTTATTACTTTTGTTATGTACCTCTGGAACATTGCTGGCATGTTACATAAACCAAAAGTCATGTATATCTATTTGTACAAGCAGTATAGAGTTATAAATGCTGTTTTTTGATGTCTTCTTCTTCCATTCTGACTTGCCAAAATGGTTTGCATAGATCTATCAACGTGAAATATTTGTGCTTACTCCCTTTGTATAGCATGTCTTCTATTCTAGGAAGTGGGTATGAGTCCTTTTTTGTTACTTCATTCAGCTTTTAGAAGTCTATGCATAGTCTGTATTTTTCTTCTTGCTTCATGAATACCATTGGTGCCATGTATGGACTTTCACTGGGTCGAATTATTCTGTTGTCAATCAGTTCATTGAGTATTCTATTGTATTCGTCCTTCAGCTGCTCTGGCACTCACCTTACTGACAGTTTTATTGGCTTGTTTGTTGTTGTGATTATTTTGTGTGTTTCACCTATTGCCTGGCCCAAGCTTATTTCTCCATTATTGAATATCTGTTTGTGTCTCTCCAGCACCTCTCTAAGCTGTTGTAATTGTGTTTTGTTCAGGTGTTGGTACTTTTCCTCCAACAAATCCAGTGTTTTATACTGATATTCCTCACTTGCTTTCATCCCTCTGCCCTTGAATCAGCTGTGGGGAGTACTTGCTACATCAATGGTTTTTGTCCACTCACCCTCAAATCTGCAGTGTGGAGTACCTCCTGTTTTTGTTTGCAAGTCCTCAAGTCGACCATACAAAATACTCTGCTCATTGATGTCCTCCATTGTTTTCCAGATAGCTTTGATGCTGGATTTGACATACTTTCCAAGTATTCTTATGTTCATTCTCCTTATGTTGATATTACAATTAGTTGTGTTTATTATCAGTATTCTCCTTCTTCCATTTTTTATGGTGCACACACTTGATGGCATCAAGACTCTTTTCAAATTGATCCCTTTGTTATCTTAGATCATTATCTCTGCTGTGATCTTTTCTTCCACTTTAATTTCATGCATCCTCCAAAGGTACAGATGCAGTTTTATATCTTCTTCCAGTTCAAATGCTATTGTTGATAGCTTTCCTTCTTGCTCCTCAATTTCAATTTCTTCTTCCCTCACTTTAATTGTTCTATTGAAGAAATTTATTACACATCCATTCTTTGTTAGGAAGTTGTTGCCTAGTATCACCTCATATGGTAATAAATTGTTGTGAGTGTCTATTACTACTAGTGATTGTTCAAAGGTTGTATTTGCTATCCTGATTTGTAATGCATTGAGCTTGCCTTTTGTGTCTATGTATTCTCCAGATGCATTGATTAGTCTTTTTTTTGATCATTCCAAATCTTCTCATTTAAATCCCAGTTTCATAGCACACACATCTGTTATTTGGAGTCAGTGCTCAAGCTAGTTTTTTATTCTTCTTCCATTTGGTGATCTTCCAGTAATTCTGTTTCAGATTTGATTACATCTTTGTCTTTGTAATACTCTTCCTCTTCTCCAATCATATTGATTTGTTTCCTACATTCGTCTTTTCTGTGTCCCTTTTGTCCACAGTTGTAGCACTTAATCTCTCTTTCGCTAATTTTTTTCAACTTTCCTAGCTTTATATGTTGACAAACTTCTCTGTCTTCTTTTCTTTGAAAGCTTTCATGCTCCCAGTCTGTGTTTTATAGCTGTTCTGATGTTCTGCTGTTCTGTCAGCTTTTCTTTATTCCAGACCACTTTCTCATAGATGTTGGCATTATTTTTGTTTGTTGCTTGTATGTCTACAGCTTTCCTAATCATTGTCTCCAATTTGTCATTGATGTTACATTTAATTTTGAATTGGGTCTAGATGTTCTCTGGCATTCCCTTGCAGATGTGGGAGAAAAGATTGTATTTTGAGTATTTATTCCCTCTTGAGCTGAGTGTCACCAATTGCTCCATTTGCTGGATGTAATTTCATATGTTGTCTGTCTTTCTCATCTTTGTTGAATTCAGTATTATTTGGTACTGATTTTTAAAACTTTCATTCTCATAGTAGTCTAAAAGATCTCTGATTAGCAGTTTGTAGTCTCATATCATATCAGTATCTAAGAGTATGTAGTGTTGGGACACCACTCCTGTTAAGTATAACAGGAATCTTGCAGCTGCTGGCCATTGGTTTACTTTTCTTTCAGCCATTGTAATTTCAAACATTTGCAGCCATTCTAGAAATGTTGGATTGTAGCTTTCAACCTTCCCATTGAATTTTGGAAAGTTGCCTTGCATGGTATTGTGTCATTTTGACTGTATTCCAGTAGCATCAAGCTCTCATAGGTTGGTCTCCTTTGTACATTTGTTTGTTTGTCTATTGTGAGTTGGTTCATCATCTCTTTGGTAATTTTGTCAATGATTTTTTTCTTCTCTTCTTCCTCTTCTTCTTCTGCTTCTGTAAATCATTTTTTGAAATTTGTTAGTGATGCCTGTAGACTCCTCTCTTTCATTTGCTGAACTGTTATCTCATCATTCTTGTTGTCCGTGGGTTTTCCTCTTTGTTTCCTCATATTGCTCTCAGTTTGTATCTCAACTCTTCTAGCTCTCATTGCTGGTTCTCATGGTTTTTGTCTCTCTCCAGCTGTGTTGACCTGAGCTTGTCCTTGAGCTGTTTTATTTCTTGAGCCTGTATGTCCTTGTCCAGAATTAGCTGCCTGTTCACATCTTCTAATTGTTGGCATACACTTTCCCATTTTGGATTCTGCTCCTGGAAGCATTTGTGTGATTGTGCTAACTGTGTTGTTAGTGCCTTGATGTCTTTCTTGAAATTTTCACTTTGGTTTACTAGGCAATTATCCATTTTGATTTTTAGTTTGCTCATTGTGCTTTCATTTTCTTGTTCCAGTTTCTCCATTCTTTCCACCAACAATTGTATTTCAGATCTTAGTATTGTTTCCATTTCATTTGTCTGTCTTAAAATATTCAAGACTTCACTGGATCCTGTTTCTGGGGACATGTGTAGGGTTTCCCAAGACTTCACTGGATCCTGTTTCTGGGGACATGTGTAGGGTTTCCAGTTCCATAGGGGATACATCTGTTTCAGAGCATGTCCTCCTTGGGGTGGGGGTTGTCTTGCTTGTGCCTTTCTTGGCACTACCTTTCCTTCATCTTCTGTTTGTAATTTTGATTTACAATTAGTAGTGGCTAGCAGTTCAGTGCAATTCTTATCTTTGAACCTGCTTTAGATTAGGTGTAGTAGTGGTAACTGACTATATGTTGTATTAGGTTCTTTGCATGTGTGTTTTTCTCTGTCATGGTTGCTTTTCTTACTATTGATTCCAAGTCCCAAGTAAGAATGTTGGGTTGATTCTTCTTCTTGTTCTTATCTGTCATGGTTGCCATGTAGCATATGCTACCAAGTGTCAACAGAGTTAATTATTCTTTTAAATCATTGTTTCCTGTTGTATGCAGGTATGGATGCACTGATATTAATTCTCTGCTCCAACATGAGATACATTATCATTAACTTGATTTAACTTTGAGTAACTCTATACTATTTAGGTACGTTGTTGCTGCAGTTCCTTTCTGTGATTCCACTATGGCCTCTGGCTGCCTCTGATCTCTGAACCAATCCACATCCATGTGCCTCCATTGTTGCTTGAGTAGTTCCAAATCTCAGCTCAACAAAGTAACTTATGTGTTCCTTATCCTAACTCAGTGCAACTCTCAAGGCTGGATGTAACTGACTTAAACTCAATTTGTAATGTGTAATTTCATACTTTGCAACCTGGCAGTGTCACTAGCTGCTTAATAAATATTACTTCAGCCATTACCAAAAACTATCAGCTTTAATTAACATAAATAAATAAATAACTAATTACTTGTAGCTTCCTACTTACATTTAAATAATAATACATGTGTGGTCATTTTATCAGTCTATTTATAGGTCACCTAATTAGACAATATAATATAGATATAACCTACAGTAGGCTTCCTAGCCTTTTTTCTGATAATCAATTATTTAATACATGCAAACAATAGAATCAATAGTCAGCT
>CABFPE010002014.1:0-18369 GCA_900660155.1 Hofstenia miamia
TTAAGATTTTGGAAGGCACTTTGCCATCTGAATGAACTTTTAGCTATTAGAAAATATATTACACAATGCAGTGTAGGTAAAAAAAATACAGTAATTCATGTTTTATATTCATGGGTGTTCTATTGGGAGTTTTCAATGTTATGTTAGTAGGAGATCTATGGGAGTGTAATCAATTCATTGTGCTGCCACAAGAATATTCCTTGGTGTTAGCTGAGAGAGATCTTCCAACAAATATTGTGAGATTCTAACTCAATGTAGCATAAGCATGGTAGAAGAAAATTTCCCTAAGAACCCATTTATTGTGATAGTGATCAATAATTTGTAACTAAATTCACATTCCTCAGTAAATTACCGTCTTTTGTTTTAGCAGAAAAAGTAGAATTCTTAAAGAAAGGAAAAGATTAGCATAGTTTTTAAGTTTTCGCAGACAAAATATTATAGACCTCCTGATAATATAGTTTCATAAAATCACACCAACTATCCAAAAAGTTATGAATTCGGAATTCTGACATTATTTAGGCCTTGTGAGTACTCGAAATTTCTAGTCGGGTCGAGTTTTGTTGATTGAAAACGAATAGTATAGTGTATGGTTGCTTAATTAAAAACAATATTATCATTTTCTATTTAAAAAACCTTTCTACAAAAGTTTCTTGCAGAGTCAATGGGGTTGAGCATATTGTCTATTGAATGAGCGTTACTATCAAGATGTTAGAATTTATTGATATTGTGGTGGTAGCTTCTCCCTGCTGATTGGATTCTTTTGAATTTTTTTATCTTTCGTAAAAGTTAGATTAACACTTCATTAGCAAGGTTGCGATTTTAAGTTGGTAAATAAACTTCACACTTTATTCAAGTGATATTTGATAGTGTTTCACTCTTTAGTTTAATAACATCAACACTGATTGGTTAATGCTATATCTATATACAATACATATAATGATCAATTACAAATGTCACTGCTAAAATATTTTTTTCGAGTTTAAAAAACTTATTGATGACTCTACAATTATAATATTCATAGGCCTACGTGGTTAGACAAGACTCGAAATTCGAAATCCGACTAGAATTTTAAGAGACTGACCCGACCCAACTTGAAGCAAAAATATCCCGAGTTGCAGAGCCCTAGTATTATTAGACCCATATCCAAAGCAAATATTTTAATAGTATGAGGAATTATTAAGAAAACTATATTTTGAAAGAATTGTGAATTTGGAAATGTTTGTAAAATTATTCCAATGAATAGCAAATTTTGCTTGTCCAATCAATTCCAATCAAATTCCACTGTCCAATTGGAATCCAATTAGATTCCAATTCCAATGGACAAGCCTGGGGATACCCCAATAATCTCAAAAACCTTAGTAGTTCTATTTTTACTTTTTAGAGGAATTTGTGGCTGCTATGCCTCTAAGAGATTACAGAGAAACTACAATAAAGTGGTTTCTTGAAAAATATTTTTGTCAAAATATTATTGTAATTTTCTCCAGTAGTCATTGAGCAAGTATCATTCAAAAAATGTAACCCAAGCCTACCCCAGGCCACTTGAAACACTGGTCTGAGATTATCCCCAACAGATAGCAGAGAAATTATAATAAAGTGTGTCTTATCAATTGATGTAATTAGACGATTTCTTGAAGAATATTACTGTAATTTTAGGCAGCAGTCTTTAAGTAAATATCATACTCGTTTTGGAAAAATTCGGAAGAAGTGCAAATAATATTGGTCGAAGAACTATGACTTGTAAAAAATTGAGAACCATTCTCACTGTTTAATGATGCGTTTTACTAAATTTCATTAATTAGAGATGTTGCC
The DNA here is from genome assembly GCA_900660155.1 of Hofstenia miamia. NCBI lineage: Eukaryota > Metazoa > Xenacoelomorpha > Acoela > Hofsteniidae > Hofstenia > Hofstenia miamia. The sequence goes on from CABFPE010002014.1 coordinate 1,810, forward strand.
GTGTTTCGATACTTTGTTCTACAAACATTTGGAACATTTGAACAGCTTCATTGACAAAACTGTATAAATACAAATTTTTCAAGTGATATTAAAAAAATATATTTATTTAATTCTAGTTTTCATTTTTCAATGAATTCATTAGAAGTTTGAGTTTCAAAATTTCATTGCCTTGCATACAAATCAACAATGAGTCTTTGGCTGCTGATATTAGAGAAGGGAATTCCTTTATTTCATATTCTTTGTTGTTTTCATCTCTTATCTCTTTAATCTTTCTCAGCTGTTTTGCGTTGGTAACGTCAAATATCATTAGAGAATTATCAGTACATCCTGCAATCAAAACATTTTGAGTTAGAAATGCAAAACCACCATATTTAATGTTCTCTGAGTTACCAAATGAAAGTAAAACTTCTTGAGCTTTAAATGAAAACAAATGCATTCCATTCCAATCCCTAAATGCAATATAATCTAAATTTTCACTTAGACTAATTGAGTAAACACCATAATATTCTTGTGGTAAATTTGCTTTTTCACATGATCGTGATTTTATGCAGTATTTAAAAAAACTCAATAATTCATAAGAGCTACCAGATACGAATATAACAATATTCCTACATGGACTTGAACAAATGCTTGAAATGTCATTTACATCACAAAATGAAATGGGAAATGGTTTTGATTCTGTTAACTCACTGTCTACTTCTTCTAGTAGCTTAGAAATATTGGAAGGAATAAATATTAGTAAGTTACCATTGGGCAGCTGTGATAAGCTGGTGCCACAGAGGCTAAATGAGTTAGACACAATTCTAAATTTTCTAGTCCTACCACTCCTTGAGGTTTTAGTAATAAACAAATTGCCATTTTCTTGAAATACTGAATATATCTCATCACGTATATCATCATACAAAATGTCAAACAATCGTCCTTCACATTGTGAATATTTTGCTAATAACTGAGGTTTCATACACTTTTCATAATATGGTGCAGGTTTCTCTTTAATCAAAAATCGTTTGGTTATTTCATTAATTTCTTCATTAAGTTCTCCAATGTAAGAATGTACTTGCTCTCCTATTTCAAATTCGTCATACGTATTTGAAATTAAATCTAACTTTTCAATTTCCACTATTTGTAAATCAATTTCACTTTCCAAGAGATCGTTCATTTCACAATGAATTTCATTTACGTCAAAAAATGACTTTTTTTCAAGATTACACACAGTGTGCTCCATAAAATGTGACAAATTCTTTTCAAATTCCTCTAATTTTATTACATTGTCTCTAATTTTACCGAGAAGTTTTGATTGCTCTTTGTCCATAGCTTCAGCTTGTTTCTCATAAGCTTTATTGGCCTGCCCAATGATGAAGTCGCGTCTTTTAAGGGCAAGCACATCAATTTCCCTGAATTTCTCCATAATTTCTAATTCATTTTTTCTAGAGTATTTAAGGTAAGATTTCAAATTTTCAGTCTGCGAAATTATAATTTCAACATTCTTTGCAATATTGACTGTCAGTATTTCTGTTTGCTGTTGAATTGTTCGTTTAGCATGACCTTCATGAAAAACCAATGCACAACTTACACAAAGCAATTTCTTACATTTGTTATCATTGCAATAATATTCCAATTTCTTATTGTGCTCTTTGCAGTAAGGAATAGGTTTTGAACTTAAGGCGTATATAGTATGGTTCTCTGTTCTTTTGCTTTTTCCATGTTTAAGGCGACAATTCATGCATAGAACTTTCCCGCAATCTTTGCATAGATGAAGTTCGATTGGTTCAATACCATCTTCACACACATCACAATAATTAAAAGGTTTTTCAGTTTCATTTTGAAAAGACTCAAGCAGCCCAACAAACTCAGCTATGCGAAAGTCATCTTTTATTGATTTCACTTCTGCAGTTTTTCGACATACTGGACAATTAATAGTTTGTTGGTTTTTGGCATAGCTGTTAATGCATTGTTTGCAGAAAGAATGAAGACAACTTAAAGTAACAGGATCTTTATAAATATCCAAACACACAGAGCATGTTAACAGTTCCAGATAATTTGCCATTCTGTCAAATTGTATTGCAAAGTAAATTCCCTTGCCTATAGAATACAACGCATTCAGCACTGTTGCCTTGGTAATCTTGCAATCTGTGACAAAACATTTGTCAAATTTAAGTATATAACACTAATAATTTCCCAATGCATTTTTTAGATCATTTTATCCATATTTAAATAAATTTATTCTCATTTCAAAAAAGAAATTTTTTGTGTTTTAAGATTAATCTCGATTAATCGCGTTGACGATTAATCATGTTGGATCCCTGATATATATGCAAGGACAACTACATTATAATAGTATTAATCTAGTTGTCCTTGTATATATATATATATATATATATATATATAANAATATATATATATATATATATATATATATATATATATATATATATATATATTCATTAGGGTCAGCATAACCAAGGTATAAACCAAGTTACAACATTCTAATAGTCTAGTCTAATTTAGAGTAGGCAGAGAAATTCCATTCACTGTAATATGTATTATGCAAATTGTGTGAGCGATCTCCTAATCCATATGAGGATCTTTTTGTGCTTTATTGGGATCTCCTAAACACTACATGCATTAGACGAAATATTTTTGTAGTAAGATTTTCGTTGTCGATAGATGGCGCTTTAAAATGTGATTTATTAGCTATCTTAATACATTGATAAAATTTATTTTTGGCTTTAATGGGCAAGCAATATCATATAATGTTCCTTCACTCTCGGATTGTTGAAATTCGAAAGCTACTGATTCTATATAACTACTGAAATTTAGAAAAACTTCAAAAATTAATTGAGCAAAATTGCATTGAATTCACCCTTTCAAACAAGGGAAATTCCATTAAAATTTTTGAATTTCATAGCACAGACATTCGAGAAGAAAAGGTATTAATGCTTCACTCTCGGAATCTGATAGACTGATATCTAAAGTCTATATTTATATTTAAACAGCTTTGATTTNAGGCACGGTTCCATTTCTGCTAAAATATGCAACACGTATCCGCCTCAAGCCATGCTTATTGAAGTTCCCGCATCAAGCATTTGCTTTAACTGACAAAACCTTTAGTTTGAACTTTAATAAATGAACATATATTAAACAGTAGGTTGCAATTGAGTGATAGACTGATATAACTGGGCCAATGCCATCTTCTTCTGAATCACTTGCTCCATTCAGTTATTTTGCGTTAACTGGGTCATAGTCATACAGTCTTAAAAATTTACCACTGACATATTCCCATCTTGAGCCAGCATTAAGCCACCATTTGTTTCTACTTTCTACTGTTTATTGGCAGTAAGTTATTTCGACAAAAAACTACAATATAATTATACAGTATATTGATTTTCAACGAAATATTTGTTATTGCTAAATTCAAAGTTCAGAGAAGAATTTGAGTTTGAATTTTTTAAAGTACCAATATTGATAACCAAGAATATAGAAATGATTGGCTTCCATCCTTAATATGTTTCTGAAAAAAAACATATACAAATATAAGTCATTGAACTCTCACACTTAGAGTGTTTTCGTAATGAGTCATGGTAGCTTTGATTTCAAACAGAAATGGAGGTAAAATGAAGTCAGTTTAATTTCAAAATAATTTTTCATCTACACTACTAAATTCATCCACTAGAGGGCTAATAAATCTTAAATTAAATTTCGTCTAATGGATCTCTTTGTGCCCTATTGGGATTTTTTGGCAAATACTGTAGTTACTTTAAGCGAAGCAATGTAATAAATATCAGTGATTGAGAATACATAGTCTCTAGTTGTAAAAGCACGTAACTGCGTGAGTGTGGAGGAAATAGAATTTACATGGCCATTACAGTCAAAGTGATACAAGCAATCTCTCATCAAATTAAATGTGAGAATTGAACAGCATTACCTAAACTCCAGAGAAAAGTGAGCTCATGCATCCGAGATAGAGTCCCAAGGTGACCTGTGAGACAATACTCCTTGCACGACCTCCCTCTTCTCCAGGTTGGATTTAGCTACTCATGATCAGTGATGGCCCTTTTTATTATCCGTTTAGCGGATTTTTAACTTATCTGTTAAATTTTAATTAATTTAAATGCCAATCCTTTAACATATTTGTTAAACAGATGCATTATATTTAGCGGAAATTTAATGCATTCATATCATATGTGCATTTGATTGCTTCAAAAAACGAAGTATCGTATCCCAGTCTATGCAAAATTAGTTGAGAGGTTCTGTCAATTTTGCCATCTCCTTCAATCGCAGAAAGAGCTTTTTCAAGGGCTGGGTATCTATCTGATGGGCGGAAAAATTGCCTCAGGGTTGAAAATATTTAAAGCTCCGATTAATTTTGGATTAAGGTGAATAAATTTTTCCGTTAAATTTTACGTTTTTAGTGTTCATTTTTAACTAAGTCAGTTAAGCAGATATGTTAAATGAAAACATAAGCGTTAAACATTAAATATAAACGGCCATCACTGGTCATGATCAAATCTAATTAATTATATGAGAGCAATGCGATAAAGTTTCTAGTGTTTATTAGCCGATTGTGTATAAACTGGCCCTATTTATGTAAAAGAATAACTAAAACCAAAACACAACTAAAATAATGTTTACAAATGACGTTGTTGGAAGCATGATGAATGAATAAATAAATACTGCTGCTGGTGCCTATATATATATATATATATATATGTATATATTGTAGCGGCGGTCTGTCCCTTTTCAGGAATTATCGACATGGACAGTTGGGCAAAAACTCTTATGCAGTTTAAGTGCCATTTTATTTAGTATAATTTTGTAAATTCGAACCATGTGGCTTCTGCCACTTTCGTACCTGTTAATATTTACAATTAATAATGATTGTTAAACTTAGGAATCCTTTTTTGTCACACATTCACAATAAAACATTTGGTTTCACAAAAATTGGTTGCTCATTTGTTTTCTTTGGTAATATCATAAATTGATGTATAGATAAATTTGCTTCATTTGGAGGAAGAGCTGGGGGTAGGTTTGAGGGCGCATAAATGCATTGGCCTTGCGATCATATGTCTGGGCCTTCCTGATCTCAGTTACTAATGGCATTGCTTATCGTTTATTCAAATTCAATGGCTGTAATGCATTGCTTCGGCTTTGGCCACAAAGCTTTAGTGAACTAGTAGTTTTTGTCTCTTATGCATGATGGTTACTTTAATCATCCACTAGCTGATTGCTTACTAAATTACTCATGCCAGCTGATTAGCAGTTTTCATAGACTTTCTCTGTCAGTGCTTACTCACAGTTTTTTTTCTGTGCCTTTTACTGTAGCTGTTATTTGTGTTTTACTATTACTATAACATTAAATCAGTCAATACTACATGGTGACACAAGAATATTTAAAGAACATAGAACCAAAATTAGTGTTAACTTTTTCTATTACTCTATCTTCACTGAAAATCAACCACAACTATTTTGTGAGTTATCATTACTCTTATTTAACTCCAGTGAATTACTATTACTAGATAAAGCATGCTATGGTCTCTTGTTTTCTGGAATTAACTGACTTGATCAACGTGGAAGATATAAGTGCTCTCAGATTTACCCCAGTTCTTTCTATTATGAAAAATTGTTCTCAAAAAGTGAATACTGATTTCTCACAAGAGGCTCAAAGTCTAACGGTTAAAAACAAGACTCAGTTAGTTAACAATATCCTTGATCTAAAGGAAAAAGTTCTAAAGTTGGAAACACAAGTGTTGTTAAACTTACCCAATCCTATATGTTTTGCCAAGACATAATTGATCTCAGAACAGAAATCAATACGCTAAAAGCCAATACTACAAAAAATTCCACTACTAATGTTACCACTACAAACATTCAGCAAAGTATATTATCATCTCCTGTGGCTACTTCACAAAGACGACAGGTACCAATGCCTCAACATAATTTCTCACCTAGAAAAATTAGACATGCCTCTGACATAAATGACATGCTGACTCCACAACAGGCATTTACCACCAATATTAAGCCCAATGATTCTATGAAGACAGATCTAAAAAAATCTAAAGTACCACCACATTTCACCAGTAAAATTCATAGCGATGCACAAACGTTCTTAGAGTGGTTGGTTTTATTTGAAATCTATGTTGCCCACTAAACAAAATATAGATTATAATTACTAATGGCATATTAATAGTTTCTTTGCAATACTGCATATGCTACTTTACAATTGCAAAATGCGAGATGACGACAATATAACTGAATATATCTTATAAAGTTAACTGCCTACTAGAACTGTCAGTGGAGAAGGTCGCTATTACCATCAAGACCTATATTCATACATTCACGCTGGAATGTCACCACTATTCAGAAGACGCTTGGAGAATAAGTGTGATATTGAAGACTCCATAACAACACACTTAAATACTTGTGTTAACATCCAACATTCAATGGATAACAATAAAAGAGTGCAAAAAGAATTAGGTATACAACCTACAACAGCAAGTAATTGATTTAAATCCTGGTCAAAAAATTCAGAAACTGAAAAAACATTTAAAGAAAAGCCCATTAATTTAGAAAAAATCAGATGCAATCATTGCAGTCAACAAGGTCACACCAAACCTAACTGCAAGGTGGTCATCCATGCAGTCAATGGCGATGGTTTTTATACTGCAGATGATGCGCAGAAAATGCAAGAGTAAATAACATGAAAGACTTCACTCTAATCAAAAAAATAACAACAAGATCTAATAGAGGAACAACCCCTCACTGAAATTTCAGAGCAACCTAAAAACACTAAATTGCCAATGCGTACATAACCTAGTCATTCCACTAAACAAAATATAGATTATAATTACTAATAGCATATTAATAGTTTCTTTGCATTTAGAAGATGAAACAAGTTTGGAGGACATCCCATCCTCAAATGAGAAAGGCATTCAAACCAGATACCCCGTCAAATGAAGAAGATTTGTGCATGGGTTCATCTCAAGTCTTAGTTAGCATAAGTCCATCAGATTCGGATTCTGAGATGTTCTCGACTCCTGACGTCTTTGCTAGAATAAGTGCAACAGGTATGGACTCAGGAGCTAGCATTGACCTTCCATCCACGTCTACAGGCCCTATCACGCCTAAAAGAGCGGTTGAAGAACGAAAACATTTTTCGTGTATCCAAGTAAAATGACAAATTCTTGGCAACCTCTCCACATTTAGCTCAACCACTTCTAATGGAAGCAGTAAACAATCCGCAGGCTACAAAAAACACTTAGAAAAAATATCAATTTGTGAAGGAGACGTCCTGCAACTCTACTTCATCACAACACGCAGAGTGTGACACATAAGTGTGAACAATCTCACCCATATTGTTACTATATACAAACCATGCAGCGAGCAAATACAGAAACATTTGTAGAGGTTGATAATGTAATTTTACATTTGTAAATAAAAAGTCATTTTACAAATTTAATATTATATCAATAATTAGCAAGCAATATTTGCTTCTGTAATCTAAACAAGTGAGCAACTGATTGTTGTGAAACCAAAAGTTTTATTGTGAATGCATACATAAAATTCCCTAAGGTTGAACAATTAAAAATAATTATAAATATTAACAGGTTACAGAGGTGGCAGAAGCCGCATTGTTGGAATTTACAAATTTGAAAATAAAATGGCGGCACTATAATTAGTAAGAATTTTCTAAAACTGTTCATTTTGAAAGTCTAAAAGGGAATGCTGCTACTATATATATATATATATATATCAAGGTTGCACTGTTTTAAACAATTGTTTTAAACAAGGGGAAAAACATTACGTATAATAATATTATTACAAATCAAACTATTTCTTTTTGATTTTTTATCTACAATTAACAAAGAACTAAAATATTTGCAAAACTGAATAATTTGATTCTGAATTATTTACCGCCAAATCAGCATCATTATAACACTTTGCTATGCTACCCAGATAAAAATTTATCCACAATTAACAAAGAATAAAATAGTTGCAAACTTTTGGTTGTTGCAGCAACCATTAAAATAACAAAAACAACCATTAATACAAATTTGAGCAACTAAAAATGTGATAGATTCAAGCAGATGCTTGCAAATAGAACTCACTTCATTATTTTGATTACTAGATCATTTTTATATAAAGAACGGAATTGCAGAAAGCTTTTTTGAAATATTAAATTTGTGAAAAATTATAATATACTTGGTAAGCGAATTTTCAAAATAATTTATTCATGAATATTTGGACACCTTGAAATTATCTGTCAGATAAAAAAGTTACATTTGAGCAGAAGAGATTCTCTACGATTTAAAAAAGTATTATTTCAAAATTATACTTAACTTTAGAAGTTTAAATTTTTGTTAAATTTGGCAGATTTCTAGCAAATCGATATCAAACAAACAATGGCAGTTTTGACAACTCATCCCAAAAAGCAAGAGCAAATTGATCTCCAAATTGCAAGGTATATGTGAAAATATAAGATAAATAAAAAATATTGTCTTAGAATATACATGTACATTCATTTCATATTTTAAAGGTTTGGTATATTCTTGTTTAGGTAACTGAAGTATTTGAATATTTTGTCAAACACTGGATGTCCCTTGGTGATATCATCAACAATAAACTAAATTCTTCGGACCCTGTATACAAGATTGAAATGCAGTGTTATTGAAGCTCTCAATTTTCTGAAGCCATTGTGTGTTGTACTCGATAAGTTTCAATCAAATTAATGCAATTTGGCTGCTACATTTTGATGGAAAAATTAAATAGCAAAAGGTACACGATGGCTTCCGAAGTACAATTGGCAGCATACTTAGTGAACCATCGCTTTTGTGGACTACCTGTGAGGTTGTGGATGCTCAGCAACATCTACAGAAGCTTGATGACAACGTAATATCAGAGCTATCAAAGTACTTAGCGAAACAACCTCCTTACTCAAATTACGTTTTTGAAGCGAAGTCCAAGGATGCGATTCCAGTGTCTTGGTAATTTCAATTTTTGTGACATAAAAGGTTTTCTACTAGTGCACCAACAAACAATTTGACACATAAAACATGTGCAGACTCAAACTAATTTATCACAAGGGATTTCCCATTTATGTTCTAACAGTTGAAGATATTCAGCACATTTATCACATTTAAATGACTAAATCAGAATTTTTTAAAACTTATGTTCTTGCAGATTCCCAGGCATTGGACATCCATAACTACACTAATCACATTTGAATGGCTTTTATCAGAGTGCATCCTACAATGATGGTGTTTCAAATTTCCAAATTGAGAATTTTCATGACTACACTTATCACATTTGAATGGCTTTATTCCAGAGTGTTTAAGTTGATGTTGTTTCAGATTACTAACGTCTGAACATTGATACTCACACTGATCACATTTAAATGGCTTTTATCAGAGTGCATCCTACAATGATGGTGTTTCAAATTTCCAAATTGAGAATTTTCAAGCTTACACTGATCACATTTAAAGGGCTTTATACCAGAGTGTGTAAGCTGATGTTGTTTCAAATGACTAGGATATGAACATTGATAATCACACTCATTACATTTGAATTGGTGATGACTATTAAAACTTGCATTGGTTGAGAATTCAACATCACATTCCAAAGAACGAAATTGTTGGAAAACAGATTGATTCAATTGCTTATCCATGTCCAAATTGTAATCACGATTACTTCTGTGCTGATATTTTAAGAAATAGTTTTTATTAAATGATTTATTTATAACTATTTACTATGAGTTAATTTGAGGCTTGTTTGATATACCAGCTTTTCAACTTTGCTAGTTTTGTTGCATTTATTCTGTCACACGGTTTTAAAGTGTTGATTTTATTCCTTTAAGTAATAAATTAGCTTGGTATTTTGGATCACATTTATTTGCTGTTTTTGAAATCGGGAATTCATATTCGAGACTTCTGGAGCCAGTCCTTGTATACCCTGGAAACGGAATCAAAAATCTTCAATGGTACGTGACCAGGATCGAATAAATTTATATTTTGCTAGGGTTTTTTCTTAAAGAAAACAAAATTGCTCTGGAAGTTTCACCTGAACTTTGAGACATTGAAAGTTGGGAGACAAAGAACATTCTTAAATTAATTTTAACAAATTATGGTAAATGCTATTCGGAAATTGTACATCTATAATGTTCTTTTCAGTTTGTTTCAAGAAGGAATTTTGATAAGACAGGCCAGGATCATTTCTTCCAAACTCAATATAAGAGGGGGAAAATTGTTCAAATATGTAGACTCCTGTTTATTATCACCTATTTAATCATTTATTACTTATATTACATGAGAAATTACAATTAAATCACTAGCGCCATTATAATATTTAGTAAAATAGACATAAGCGCCATTATAATAATTCAAAATAGCATGCCAGTAGCGCCCTTATAACTGTTCAGTTTCGAAAACGTTAAAGGCTCTTTTCTCCTAAGCTAATGTCCCTATCTTGCTCAAGCTTACTGCACATTTGAAGCATTGCATAGCGAAGCTACACACCAAATATCTTAAAATTCAATAAAAATTGAATCACAAAAATGGAAAAGTGCGCTTATGGCAATGGAGAGGGCGCTTTATGGCACCAAATTTCTTAAAATTTACTCACAGTGTGCTCCATAAAATGTGACAGATTTTTTATAATATATTAGTTGCAGAAGCTGAAAAACTCAGAAAATATAGGGCAAGGGCAAAGCAGGCAAGAGACAATATGAAGTTTGAGACCCAAGAAGAAAGATTCTACAAAGAACTAGATGCAGGAGAAAAGGCTACAGCTATATGGGGAAGTGAGTAGATGCAGAAGGAGCTCAGACAAGAGGAAGAAATAATCACAACTGCAAAGCTGAAGGAGGCTCTAAAGAAGATGAAGAACTGGAAGGCGCCAGGCAGAGATGAGGTGCATGGGTATTTGCCGAAGATGTTCACAAGTGTTCATGAGAGACTAGCAGTAGCATTGAAGGACTGTATGGTGAGTGGGTGTCCAGAGTGGATGATAGTGGGAAGGACATTTCTGATACAGAAATACCCAAAGAAAGGCAGTGAGGCAAGCAACTTTAGCCCAATAAAATGTCTGCCAACAATTTGAAAATTGCTAATTTCTGTGATTTCAAGTAGGCTGGCATGTTACTTATAACAGCACAGATTAATACCATAGTAGCAGAAGGGATGTAGGACAAAGACCAGAGGATGCAAAGATCAGTTGCTAATAGACCAGCCAGTAGTGGGAAATTGTAGAGGAAGGAAGACAAACTTGGCAATGGCATGGATAGACTGCAAGAAAGCATATGGCAGCATATCACATAGGTTCTTATTGAGGACGCTAGAGGCCAATGGTGTTTCATGCAAATGAGTTAAGTTTCTAGAGATGGAGAAGAGAAGCTGGCAGACTGAGATAGACCGACATAGGTTGACGTTTGGACGGAGCATATTCCAAGGAGACAGCTTAGCACCACTACTGTTTGTAGTTAGTTTAATACCTATAACAAGAAAGTTAAGTGAGACAGGTATAGGATATAAGTTGGAGAAGAATGGTAGAGCAGTGAGTCACCTATGGTATATGGACGATCTGAAGATGTATGCTAGTTCAAGGAAGATGTTGCAGAAGCAAGTGGAGATATTGGAGAAGGCAAGCAGAGATTCTCAATCGGAATTTGGATTAGGAAAGTGTGCCACAGTGACAATGACCAGATGCAAGTGCATAGATAGAGATGGTTTGAGGACGAGCATTGGGGTTACGATTAAGGAAGTCAATGAGGAGTACAAGTGCTTGGGAATAATAAAGAGGGACAGAACAGATCATGAAGAAATGAAAACGAGGCTAAGAAAAGAATACAGGAGGAGAGTAAGGAAGGTACTAAAGAAGTCAGCATTGAATGGGCAGAATAGTATAAAAGCAATTAATACATGGGCGTTACCAATGTTGAGATATTCGACAGGAACATTTGCATTCAACATCTAACAGTCGTCTGTCTATGAAAATACAGTTTTCCAAGATCATTCATTAAATTTTCTTCGTATTCTTCAAGAAAACTTATTTATCACTGAAAAGCTTTCACAGTCTACGTTAAGAAGAAATTTACGCTCTTTCGAAATTGCAAATTGGTTCAACATTGAAACAGCAACAATATCTGCTAATGAATTTGCTGTTCATTTAAAATTTCTAATTTGTTCTCTTCATTAACAAAGAACAAAGAAATTTTCCTATATTTTTTCTCTAAAATTTTAAATTTGAAAAGGAATCGGATCCTGGAGTAAAAGCATTAACGTGGTTGTAATATAGAAACTGTATTGTAATGAAGTACTTATTGTTGATTTTGTTTCCAATAGCAGTAGTCATAAATGTGGATTTTTACACAACTTTCCACCCCGCACCGAAATAATGGCACATCGCAGTTTTCAATTTCTTGATCAACAGTTGTCGTTAAAGAAGTGCAAAATCATCCGACCTCCTTCAATTTGGAAAAATGTTCCCATTACGAAAGAATCACTAAGAAACTAATTGATTGCGACTAATACGAATAGTTTTTTATAGGGTCATTGGAAGAGTTCGAGAATATGAACTTTTATAAGGATTAAAACAATACAACTACTTAATGAATTTGTAAATACTTGCTGTAGCATTCTAAATAAATTTTACAATTGATTTATTTTTATGCATACCTTATGTTGAACTAACATTTTGCTAAGTTTTTTCAGAAAATCGTGGTGAAAGCACTATTGCTGAAGTCTTGGGTTCGATTCTTATCAATTCTATATATTGCGGGTTTATATGTTTCAGCAGTGTATTCGCGATATTGTAAATTGCCCTACCAATAGTAAAATTACTATTTTCTAGCGATTTAAATCTTAGATTTAAATTGAAAACAGAAACACTTAGCAATTAAAAAATAGGTTTTGAGAGTAGTAAGTAAAGATGTAAATTTGGTAGGAAATAGCTTTTGCAGAATATTTTCCACTGGTTCAACATCAAGTGATATTTTTATAACTTTCTCCTCAATATTGATACTTGTACTTTAATAGGAGATACACACTATTTAAAAATTATTTTCTTAATATATGCGAACTCTTACAAGACTACTGCATATTGACAATATACAAGCAATAAAACAGGCCGGTAACAAGATCAACTAGCAATTTAACCCTCAAACTACCAAAATTTTTTTATCTATTTTACCAATGGCGTGTCTTGGCAATTCGCACTTGTTTGATAGATATACTTATTGTTACATAAACAAATACAAGTGATTACAACACAGATATACTAAAACGTTCCAACTATTAAGAAAACAGCAGTATTTTTGCAACAAGCAAAAATTCATGTACATGTACAAAAATACTAGGCATGGGAATCTGAGCAAAGTCTTTTTTATGCTGTTTGCAATTGCTTTGCTACAAATACTACATTCTTCGGTGTCTTTCTATCACTTGATCTACGGTGCTCACTAGTGTCCTGCTCCTGCGGGACCAAAAAAACATACACGGTATGGGATCGGGATCAAATTTTTGATTTCCAACTGGAAAAGTTTGGTTATTTACCCATTCATCTAAAATATTACTTCTATAATATATGTGGCAAAAAATTTTTTTTACAAAGATTGATCTTAGAAAACCAAAACCTTTAAACACCTTTGATAACGCGGCTGCAAGCTTTAATTAGGTATTAGCACCTTTGATCTGATTGCTGCAAACATTTGATAAATTAGTTATTGCCTATTAACACATTTTTGATTTCATGGCTTAAATCTTACCTTGCCGAATTAGCACATTTGATCTCATCCCCAGTATTGCCAACAAGCTTTGATTGAATGGAGCTGTTTAAATATAAGTTGGCATTTAAAATTTAACAATTATTTTTAGCGGGGGAATTTATCTGAATTTTTATGTTTGTGAGATTTTGGGAAAAAAATTACGGCATTTCCTATATATGAAATTTATGATAGATATAGAAATATTCATATAATTGGTCTTTATATCCACACAATTGACATTTTATGTCTATCTTTCACAGTTTTTTAACTGTTCCGTCTTTGAGATTTATTTGTATAAACTCTTCTGTTTCTTTTAGTTTGTTTCTATACGGTCTATTTTCAAATTTTTTTTAGTAAGTTTTGCTGCATAGTTGTACATGCTTTTTTCTCACTGTTGTTTTCTTATTTATTCTGGTGTTGTTTTCTAAGGTTATTTGTATCGCCAATCCTTTTTTTGATAATTTTGTCTAGCGGATGTCTGTGCGGGAATAAGCCGTATTTCGAGTAATTTTTACAAGGCTACTGTATATAAGCACCATACAAACAATAAAACAGGCTGGTCACATGATCAAGAACCAATTTAATTAAGATTCTAGCTGTATTTGACTAATAATTTTGCTATGAAGACAATAATTGAGCTGTGTTTGAATAGAGATGCTTAAATTTAAGTCGGCATTTACAGTTTAAAAATTATATTTAGACTGGGGACTTATCTGAATGTATATATTTATGGGATTTGGTAAAGAAATTGCGGATTTTCTAATAAATGGGAATTTTCGCGATAGACAGAAATATTTGATAATTGGAAAAAGAATATTGTACTCGCAAAATATGGATCATTGTATTTGTTTAAGGTTTGAGTAACAACAATTAACTGTGTCTGGGACAGCCCGAACACAATTTGAGGTCCAAAAAAGCCAAAATCCAACCCAAACACAGAAGGAACTGTCTAAGCCCAACCCAGGCCCTAAAGAATTATAAAAAATAATGCCTCAGATTTTAAGCTTTAATATACAGTCATTAAAAAAATTTAAAAAGTTGATTTTAGAAATTCTAACGCCTCAAACTTTTTTGGACCAATCAAGCTCCCGTTTGAGGCCATAGCATGCGAAAACTCTTTCTCAGCCTGAGAAGACGTTGCCTGAATGCAAAACCTTTGGCTTATTAAAATCGGCATACCCATTTAAGTAATACATTATAAAATAACTATAAGTAAATTTTCTTTATAATGCAAAGATTAGTATCAAAAGAATTCGCTCTCTATTTGAAACAATTGCATTCTTCCTTGTTTAACAAGCAATTATCAGATTAAATCTACTGCGCTGTTCGGAATGCTGCATGAATATATTGTGAGATTAAACCAGACAGATTATTGTAGTATTAATCAAATGAATATCATTCAAATTTGTGTACTCAAATATTTGCTCACGAATTCAATTCAAGCACGCCTAGTTCTAAACATGATTTAGAAAACCAGTCCAGGCCCCTTGTAACTCTGTTCTGAGATTAACTCCAATATTCTCAAAAAACCTTAGGCATTTAAAGTAATTTGTGAAAGCTATGCTCTTAAGAGATTGCAAAGAAATTTCAATAAACTGGTTCTTAAAAATTGATGTAATTAGGTGATTTCTTGAAAAATATTTTAGTCAAAATATTATTATAATTTTGTCCAGTAGTCATTGAGCAAGTATAATACTCATATTGTTTATTTCTAAATATAATTTAAAAAATGTATCCCAAGCCCAGGCCACTTGCAATCCTGGTCTGGGATACCCCAATATTCTTAAAACCTTAGTAGATATATTTTAACTTTTAAAAGGAATTTGTGCTGCTATGCTTCTAAGAAATTGCAGAGAAATTATAATAAAGTGTGTCTTATCAATTGATGTAATTTGATGATTTCTTGAAAAATATTACTGTAATTTTATCTAGTAGTTTATAAGTAAATATCATACTCGTTTTGGAAAGTTTCGGAAGAAGTGCAAACAATATTGGTCGAAGAACTCTGACATGTAAAAAATTGAAAATCATAATGAAATCTTTAAATCCTTAATTTATCCTTAACTGGCCTAAACATTCTCGCTCTTTAATGAAGTGTTTTACTAAAATTTTATTAATTAGAGATGTTGCCGTGTTTTGACACTTTGTTCTACAAATATTTGGAACATTTGAACAACTTTATTGGCAAAACTGGATAAATACAAATTTTTCAAGTGATATTAAAAAATATATTTATTTAATTCTAGTTTTCATTTTTCAATGAATTTATAAAAGTTTGAGTTTCAAAATTTCATTGCCTTGCTTACAAATCATCAATGAGTCTTTGGCTGCTGATATTAGAGAAGGGTATTCCTTTATTTCATTGTAGTTGCCATCAGATATCTTCTTAATTTTTATCAGTTGTTTTCCGTTGGTTACATCAAATATTGTTAGAGAATCATTATCACATCCCACGATCAGAACAATTTCATTTAGAAATGTAACACCAAAGTATTTAGTGTTCTCTGAATTACCAAACGAACGCAGAATTGATTGAGCTTTAAATGAAAACAAATATATTTCAGCAAAATTACTAAATCCAACATAATCTGAATTTTGACTTAAACTGTTTGAGTCAAATCTGTCATATTCTCATGGTAAATTTGCTTTTTCACATGATCGTGACTTTATGAGGTATTTAAAAAATCTCGATAATTCATAAGATTTACAAGATGCAAAAAAAACATAATTCCTACATGGACTTGAACAAATGCGTGAAATTTTGTTGACATCACAAAATGATATGGGAAATGGTTTTGATTCTGTTA
>CABFPE010002015.1:0-16757 GCA_900660155.1 Hofstenia miamia
ATCTGTCAAGTAATGATACGATTAATGAATTAGGTTGAAAATCTGTTTTAGGTAATATACCAAATACCGTCAAAAGCTGTCTTTTAAATTATCTTGTTTGTGAAATATTCAAAGACCAAAGACTTCTTCAATATCTAACTTTAGGTAATAGAATGAAAAGCTGTAATTTACAAATTGTGTGTGATAAATGCAGAATTTTTTCCCGAAATAACTATAATTTGCATAGCATGCGTTTTAAATTTGAAAATTGTAAGAAAATGTTTGTAATTAATGTATTTTTTCTGCATTGAATAACTGTGTGAAGTTATTTTCTATTAATACCGTCAAAAGTTGTCTTTTAAATTATCTTGTTTGTGAAATATTCAAAGACTTCTTCAATATCTAACTGTAGGTAATAGAATGAAAAGCTGTAATTTACAAATTGTTTGTGATAAATGCAGAATTTTTTCCCGAAGTAACTATAATTTGCATAGAATACGTTTTAAATTAGAAAATTGTAAGAAAATGTTTGTAATTAATGTATTTTTTCTATATTGAATAACTGTGTGAAGTTATTTTCTATTAATGTATTGTGGATATATTCACGAATTGTAGTAGGGCTGGCATGTATACTAATACTTTCCTGATATTGGGAGAAGACTGTTCAGTGGACTATTTTTTTAATGTGTTGAATTATAAAAGCTTAGAGATATATTTACTGAAATGATTTTTTTGACGCAAATTAAAAGTGAAAATTTAATATTCATATATAATTTTCATAATACATCCTGTCATGTTTTTAGCAATATTTTGTTGTTTTCGGCCAAATATTTTGCTAGAAGATTGATGATTTTATCAAAGATCTATATAGTTTATAAAAAAGGGTAACTTCATATTGTTGATTTTATCGAGGAGGTTAAAAGTAATATTTTTATACTAAGTACGTATACATGTAGTATACAATATTTGGGAATTTGTGTTTGCAATATATGATATTTTACATCGCATGAATTTTTATAACAATGACAATGCGTAGTTGTGCGGTAAAATATATATTTTCAAATGCCTAAAAAGAGAAAGCGTATTGTTAAAACGCGGAAATGCATTACATGCGGTTTATTCAAAGTGGCTGAGGAGCCTTGTACCCAATGTGAAAAAGTTAAAATAATTACTAATCTTGGTAATGGTGATATATGTGATTTGGTTGGTGACACTGATGAATGCTTGGATCAACCTAGTTGTTCTTTTTCTGTATCAAGACAAACTAATATAAATGATTGTTGTGGTATGGAATATGATCTTAGTGCAAATGTCAATGACCAATCTATGGAATACGAACTTAGTGAAAATGTGAATGACCAAACTAATCTGTCTTTTATGAATTTTGATCATAATCGTATTAACAGTGAAATTGATCAAGTGCATATGCAAATGCAGATGGAGTCATTGGAAGAATTGCCTTTTTGTGAAAACTGCTTAAGGGTTTCAACAATCGAATACCCTTTACATTTAAATGATTGCAGCCTTACTAACATGATACACAAAAAATTTGCTTACCTAAGATATAACTTTAGAGGCAAACGTTATGTATCAGAAAGTGCTTTCCTTTGCTTTGACTGTACAAATTATATCAGTAAAAAATATAAAGATGAGTGGGAATATGGGTGGCCCTCATACATATGTCATACCTTCGTACATAGTCCTTGCAATGCAATGGAATTTTGGGCTTGTTTGCCGCAGACATTGAGACAATCATGGCTTCCCATGAAGTCTAAATATCATGCTAATTTTATGGTTTGTCAAGAATTAATGCCAAAGAGTCATTTTGTTGACATGACGCAAGTGATTCATAATGGAAGAGAAATTTTAACTGCTGGTATCCTAGTGCCCATGATGGCGTGGTTGAATGAGCATCCAGTATGCTCTGTTCGTTGTCCTTATGGATGTTGTGAATTTGTAGAGCATACAGGTTCTGTTTCTTTCATTGTATTCTTAAGAAACCACATTGAACAACTACCGGAATTCGGAAAAGTTGACAACACACTTAATGGATGTCGGCCAGATTTTCTAGTTGAGCAGACTATGCTTAGAAAATGGCGTGTGGGACCGTGTATCGCAATTGTAGATGGAAAGGGTTTGTGCATTTTAACTTGTAGGAATTGTGATGGCGGGCGAGTGGAAGGAATGGTACATTTACCACAAAATCCAATTTTAAACAATTTGCCTCTGCCAGCATCTGATCGACTTGCACAAGCAAGACTGATACCAAGAGTTTTTAAGAATACTACATCAGGATGCACATCTCACACATGGCAAATGTTAAGAGAAGAAGGTGGATATTCTGGCCTATCATGCTTTGCAGTCAGCACGAATTCTGATTTTTTTTGGTCTGAATTGGATGTGAGTGATCGCTTAGAAAAAGCTGAAGCGTTAATATTGAATTATCGACCAGATGTTAGAGCATATTTACGTCAGAGAATGATAAGTGATGAAACACTTGGATATTTTTCAGACTGGTATGAACGTCGAATGTCATTGCCAAGCCCTATTAGTGACATAACAGCTAAAGAAGCAGCATCTACAGGTAGCTTTGTTCCATTGCAAGATGCTGTTGAAATGCGCAGGTTTAACCATTTGGAGTCAAGTGATATAAACTCTGTTACAGGCATAATATCTGAGCCACTATGGCCAGCTGTTATTTGTAGAATTCATAAAGATGATTTATATGGACAACAATGTATGTTAAAACTGCACTTTGCAACAAATGGCGATTTTCGATTGCTATGGATGACTGCCAACATAGCAGCATTTTTTGGAATTTTTTGGCAAAAGCTGCATCTTGATGTTACAGAACGGCCAAATTGGCAAGGACAGCTATTAAGATTTCTATCAAAGTTGTTAGGAATTCAAAAGAGAGCTAATAGAAATAATCCTTATCAGCCTGTTCTGTCAAATATTGAAATGCAAATGGCATTAAGAGATGCAACAGTAGGTTTGACTGTCCAAGCGGAGGTAGCAAATCTATTTGGATCATTACAAAATGTTGCATCATATTTTGCAAACAATGCAGATGATTTGATTGAATTTATTTCAGAAACTGCAAATGAAATTGTTTTTGTGTACAATACAGGTCAAAGGCGATCTGAGGTAGATTTTCCTCCTGAAATCATTAGGAATGAGGAAAGATGTGGTAATTATGAAATGAGGTATTTATGCCATAGCAAACTGAATATCACAGACCCTGAAAAGTGGACAGGAATTTCAGCAATGCGGCATGGACAGCAATTTAAACGATGGTATTTTATTGATGGCTTAGGGAATATTTCGAAAGGTGAATGGTTTGATGAAGCAATTAATAAATGGCATTTAGCAGTTTACTTCTTCTGTCCGGATTACAATGTGGATACATTAAGGCAGTCCTTTTTGAAATACATGGGTAATGATATTAATGCTGTGTGTGAAGTACATGGATTCCCACTAACTAAAGATTACTCAAAAACACAGTACAACTGTCATTTTAAAATTGATAATCACTTTTGTAATTTAAGATCCAAGTGGCGATGTCCAGCTGTTACTCCTTGTTCATCAGCATTATGTAGACGTCATGGAAAACAAAGTAAGGATGAATCAAACATTGTCTTAGTTTCACCTTCTTTCCAAATGTTTGTTGAAGGTGAAGCCAGTCCACAACCTTCTGAGTCAGAATCTGACAATGACGAACATTATCTTGGTAGAAATCATGATATACATTTGGATTCTGATAATGAATTGGACTTTGCAACCAATCCAGGCTTATATGGTATTAATGAAGCAGTTGTTACTTTAGGCAATGATTTCTTGGAAACGAATTCTGCTGAACCTAATATTGAGTTTCAACCTCAATCTATCAATGTGCAGAGTGGCCATATATTGTTAAATAGAGAAATTGGATTGCTTGAAAGACAAGGACGCCGTGTAAATGTAAATGCAACAAGTGAAAGGTTCTTGCAAAATATAGTTGCTAAAGGGAATGCAGTACCATTGTTGTATCCAGAAGCCATATTATTTCCCAGTATATGTTGGAAACAAAATGTTGATGGTTCTTTTGTTGGAGCCTTGCCACAACCTTTGTGGGGTGGTTATTTTAGCAACAAAAAATATGGAATTGCAAGTATAAGTGATCATATTCGTGCCAGGCTAATGGATCACATGAATTTATCTGGAATGGATCCAAGCTATATAGCCTTTGGCTTTGATGTAATTTCGAATGTTGGATTGCGACAGACATGTTCCCGGTCAGCCAGAAATCGAAACTTTGAACATATGTATCATAATGATTCTGGGGTTTCTAATCCTTTCAGTGGTGCTGACAGTCGTGATCGAGTCAATGAGGTTGCATCATTGATATCTAGAAACAATGTAACATATTTTTACACACATACGTGTAATCAAAGTGAGCATTATGGCGTTGCTCCAATTTACAGAGAGTGTCAAAAACTGATTGATGAAAATAGTGATTATCCAGATGTTCAAAAATCCCTTCGACAAGCATTAATGCCACAGATAACAAGATCATGGGAAAGAGCAGCTGTGTACCATATGGAATACATTCGTAATAGTCCAGAGAAGCCTCTTGGAAATGTGTTACAGCTATGGTATACATTTGAATGGCAAACCACTGCTGGTAATCTTCCGCATATACATGCTCTAATTGTCACTACTGACAGCACTCATTCTGTTGCAGCTCAGAAACGCATCAGCTGTTCATGGACAAGCATGTTTAATGGAGAACATTATGAGCAGTGGATTAATGAAGGTTTAATAAATAGTGAAGATCAATACATAGATATTGGAGAAATAGCAAAAGTAATTCAACAACATAATTGTGAGAACAGTGGTTATAGATGTTACAAACGTAATATGGATGGAAAGAAAGTGTGTCGGGTGCCTAAACACATACCCAGAAATGATTATAAACTGGAGGATATTTGGATGAATCATTCTATTGACGCACTCTATGTTTTACGTGACTGTGGATTGGCAACAGAAACTCTAGTTATTGGTCCTGAATTGAGTGCAGGCAAATGGGAATATCCAGCTAAAGCAGGAGAAAATTGGAGTCCCTGTAATGCGCGCCTCTTTGTAGCAACTTGTTCTAGTCAAAATTTGCAGTTGACTGATGTCTGGCTTCAATCAAGATATATTGCAAAATATGTTGCAAACTTTGATGAAGAGGCAGTTGTGCATATTACATCAGGCAATTCTAAAAATGAATTTACAGTAGATGTGGATAATTTGCACAACATTAAGATAACAGGTGCACGAATGAATGCTCAAAAAGAATTAAAAGAAAAGCTTGACTCTACAAAATCCAGTGAGATGGCAAGTCTCTTGCCTATAACTAAGATGTATTGGATGGCATTAGGCTTGCCAATAGTTCATCCTGGAGTGGAGTTCATTAAAATTTCCACAGAAACAATGGAGATGAGGCATAAGGACGTTCAAATGCGAGCTCAACCTGCACCCAGGAATATGCTTATCCCACAGGTAGAAGCAGTTAGAGTGCGTCTGGAAGTGCTAAGCTTACCCCAACATCGACAATTTACTAATAATCAAGTGATAATGATTAAAGATCGAATGTTTAGCCAAGGAAGTATCGACAAAATTACTCTTTTTTCAATACGTCCTCCCGAATTATTGTTCATAGACTTGCCTTCAGATTATTTGTGCTGGTTTGCAGTGGCATCTATGAATAAATTTAGGACAAGACGGGGTGTATCTGTGCATGAACAATATCTACATCAAGATGTGAATCTGTCACTGTGGATAGATGGCTCAGGACGAATAATTCAGCTACGTCCTTGCGCCTTTCAAAAATTTCGTCAAAGTGTGTTGGCATCAGGAGCACTTGCAGCAGCTGAAATTCATCAGTCCGGTCTGCTTGAGCAACTGTCCAATTCACTTATTGCAAAGAATGGCAATATTTGGGAAAATTTATTTTTCAAAAATTGTCAATATAGAAATAGTGTTCCTATTCCTGTATATTCAAATATCACACCACTCAATCCAATGGCATTTCTTGTCCATATATTGTTGAGCATGGGTCATTTTGAAACGGAATTGGACATATTTGCAGTGCCAACAGTGAAAGAAAGTTTTGTTAAAGCAAAATTGTGCAGAGTTGCCTCAATTGATGAACCAATTCGACCGTCAGAAGTTCATGACATTCTACGAAAGTATATTTTAGAACAACTTATGTATATACCTGGTGGCACTAGAATGTTTGACCGTTTTGTTGTTTTAGCAGAGCATGCAATGATGGATGCATTAATATATGATTGTGTTCATGTAAGGGAAACTCCAGCTGTATTGCTGCGAAGTGTGCAGGATAAGGCTTCAGAACGATTAAATTGTGAACTTGTGTCAATGAAGGAGAAAATGTTGACAGCTCTACATGATCCAGATCAAATAGATGATCTTCCAACACAAAATGAATTCTTGGAGGCTACAATAGCAGAGCCATTAAATTGGATACCTGCAATTCAACGTTGTCACAATCAATCTGATGTGTCATATTCTGAACAGGATTTTGCTTTAAGTATAGGTGTATCTACAATTGATCTATTTGTGTTAGGTACACACACCTTTATAAAATTTCCTCTATTTAATGGCTTGCCTGGGAGTGGAAAAACACATGTGCTAAAATTACTGTGTTTGTATGCTAGAGCCAGAGGACTTAATGTACAGATAACAAGTGTACCATCACAAAGATCACTAGCATTAGGTGGTGTACACTTACATCTCTTAGTTCCTTTGCCAATTGCCAAACACAAAAACCACAAAGTTAATGTAGTTAGCACAGCAGAGCGAACTATTAGAAGACTGAAGGCAAAACCTGATATGTGGAACAAGTTAAGACACATAGATATGATAGCATTTGAAGAAATTGGACTGCTAACAGCAGAGTACTTTGCATCTTTAGATTTGGTGTTGCAAAATGTTCGTGGAAACCACACCCCTTTTGGTGGTATACTGCTGTTAGCGACAGGTGACTCAAAACAACTGAGTCCAATCAATGGTCAATCGATTTGGATGTCAACTAGCATGCTAACTTTGTTCAAGGTGATTCAATTTAATGGATCAGTAAGAGCAGCATCAGATCCAGATCTTCAACTTATTAATGAACTCGGAAGAAAATGTGATATATCTCAACCTGAGATTGCTGTATATCAGAAGGTTGTAAATTCAAGATGTAATTTTGTTGACAACTGGTCTCAGGTTTCCAGACATAGTGTAAAGATCTTTGGAAAGNGGTGGTATACTGCTGTTAGCTACAGGCGACTCAAAACAACTGAGTCCAATCAATGGTCAATCGATTTGGATGTCAACTAGCATGCTAACTTTGTTCAAGGTGATTCAATTTAATGGATCAGTAAGAGCAGCATCAGATCCAGATCTTCAACTTATTAATGAACTCGGAAGAAAATGTGATATATCTCAACCTGAGATTGCTGTATATCAGAAGGTTGTAAATTCAAGATGTAATTTTGTTGACAACTGGTCTCAGGTTTGATAACAAGTGTACCATCACAAAGATCACTAGCATTAGGTGGTGTACACTTACATCTCTTAGTTCCTTTGCCAATTGCCAAACACAAAAACCACAAAGTTAATGTAGTTAGAACAGCAGAGCGAACTATTAGAAGACTGAAGGCAAAACCTGATATGTGGAACAAGTTAAAACGCATAGATATGATAGCATTTGAAGAAATTGGACTGCTAACAGCAGAGTACTTTGCATCTTTAGATTTGGTGTTGCAAAATGTTCGTGGAAACCACACCCCTTTTGGTGGTATACTGCTGTTAGCTACAGGCGACTCAAAACAACTGAGTCCAATCAATGGTCAATCGATTTGGATGTCAACTAGCATGCTAACTTTGTTCAAGGTGATTCAATTTAATGGATCAGTAAGAGCAGCATCAGATCCAGATCTTCAACTTATTAATGAACTCGGAAGAAAATGTGATATATCTCAACCTGAGATTGCTGTATATCAGAAGGTTGTAAATTCAAGATGTAATTTTGTTGACAACTGGTCTCAGGTTTCCAGACATAGTGTAAAGATCTTTGGAAAGAGAAAGGCACTGCAGCATGCTGTTCAACAGCAATATAATGCTGTCAACAATGATCATACAATTGAAAAAGTACAAGTTAAGGCATAT
The DNA here is from genome assembly GCA_900660155.1 of Hofstenia miamia. Taxonomy (NCBI): domain Eukaryota; kingdom Metazoa; phylum Xenacoelomorpha; order Acoela; family Hofsteniidae; genus Hofstenia; species Hofstenia miamia. The sequence continues at coordinate 8,182 of CABFPE010002015.1, forward strand.
GATGAGCAAACAACATCTGGAGGCTTACAGTGGACTAATGCGACTCAGAAGACAACACAGAGTCTAGAATATTGCTGTGAGGAGCCTGGTACACTGTTATTATACAAGGGAGCTTTCATGCGATTTACTACAAATAACCGCTCTCATGGATATTCACATAATCAGCTTTGTGTGATAGTGTCATTGCCAGAAAATGCATTAAATCATTCGCCATTTAATGCATTTGTAGCACCACCTGGTGTTAAGCAGTTTCCTGCAGACAACAATTATGAAGAAAATGGATGGGTAGTGAGACAAATTTTTTGGATTAATACTCCCATCATCCATACATTAAGTTCAAGTTGTTCTGCAAAGCGGCATCAATACCCTGTCACGCCATATGGAGCTAGTACTATTCATAGGGCAATGGGTGACACTATTCCTCACATAGCAACACAACTATCTGATACAAACAAAGACTATGAGCTATGGGAGAAGGCCCAACTTGTTGTTTTAATGTCACGTGTGCATTGCCTTTCTGATATTACATTTGTTGGATCTAGAAGTAACACCTTAAATGCTATGTCAAAATTGCTTCAACAACAAGCACCAGGAGAGGCATACATTGAACACATGATCAAAGCTGTCTCTCTTAGACCCAATGGAAATCATCAAGTGCCAGTAGTTGATAGAACACTACACCCATATAGGCCAAGAGATGTCGAACTACCACATGAGCGTGGAAATTACTGTATTTTATTTGCTTCATTGCAACAGAAAAATATCAGCCACATTGAAGCAACTAGTTGCATAACATCATGCCTAGATAATATGAATCGTGGTGGTGGCCCAAGGGAACTGCGCTCATTAAAGTTGCGTACTTGGGCAATAATTTGCTTTGTTTCAGGATTTGAAAGTGCTGAAGATGCTAATGGATTTGCTTTATATTGGAAACTGTGTCCTCCACCAAGAACGCCAACACAGTTATATCATTATGGCTATGACCTAACAGAATCCAGAAGAAATTCAGCACTGGTCTTTGTGAAATGTAGCAAGATACATACAGCATCAGATTGATTACGAAAGGGCAATGTCTACAAAATTCATAATTATATAATAGATAATTCACAGGTCAAGAACTAAATTTTCATGATTGTTGAAATTTTGCAATATTTCATTTATCCAACATTTTGAGATTTGTTTAAATGATCAAGTATGTTTTTTTAATAGAAATATTTTAAGTGAATGGAAACCAAAATGAACATTTATGTGATTTTTACTGACCAGTGAATAGGTTTTAAAAATAATTATGAATATTTGGATGTATGGATATTTCGTGGGATTGACGTAGCTTTTTACTCTCCCAACTATGATAGATTAATCAAAATTTATATGAAAATCTATGCATGGATTTATGGATATTTCGTGGGATTGACGTAGCTTTTTACTCTCTCAACATAAAAATTACTCAAAATTATGATGACAATCAATGTTTGCCTCAATGGATGACTTAACTGTTACTTGTCAAATTCCTTTTCATATTCACTCTCTAGGTATGCATTTGTTAGTGACTATTAAATAATATTTGCAATGGTTCCCATTTCGATGGCAATTTAAAAATAAGTTCAAAATAGAATATAATTTTGTAACAGTACAAAGTTTTAAATGGGCAATACATTGATGAAGTATGTATTATTAGCACAGTGCACTTCAGTTCATTGGTACTGTCACAAGTGGTATTGGATATTCATTCAATTTGTGTGATGAAATTGTTGTAGTAAGTTTGACGAAAAATATCAAATATTGAATGATACATACACTAGAAAACTTCTAGTGTATAATATTGATTTTTTTATTTGTAAGTATTTACACTAAGAACATCAAAAGCAGTTATTAATGCGTTAGAATTTACCAATGTTTTCGGTTTTGCATTTAATTAAGAGAATTGCTATGTATATGATGGAAGAAAACTCATATTTCTAGGATTGATTTTAAACCGGGCCAAGACGGGATCTGAATACGCCCCATAAATGTTGGTGGGTTTTCTACTTGTTCAAAAATTCTAAGTAAGCTTAAACTTAACAATGAAGCGAAAGATCTATTGATGTGCCACACTTGTTTTAAAAAATAAAAAAATTGCATAAAATTGAAATCTGTGGGATCAGCCTGAAATGGGTTAATCCAGCAAAATATGGTAAAATATAATATTCTCTCAAGGTTTGGCAATATAGAGCTTCCAAATAGGATGTTGTTAGTTTATGTTATTGAAAAGATGTTCATTGAATGTAAGGAGCTGTGGATTTTGTCATAGTTTATAATAATACGATTAAAATTGCTAGGGTTTTGGGTTAGGGTTAGGGTTAATGTATTGTTATAGGTCAAATTCTTTCAGCTTTTTAACATCTAGAATTATTATTGCATTACGACAATTAAATTTATCATGCAAAATGAAACTTTGAAGAACTTTGTTATTACTATGTTAGTTATTCTTTTGCTTAAATATGACTGGCAATGTTTCCTAGAACTATTTAGATTTTAAGATATATTGTTTTTGGAATGTTTTCAACAAATCTAAGATTAAGTCAATATTTGGCAAGGCATACAAGCTATACAATTAACAATCAATAATCAAGACATAGGGCTAAACGCATTAATATTATTGGTGAACTATGTGTTGAATTTAGGGAATAAATCAGTGATACTCTGAAGATCATCAAGGAAATGGGTAACTACATATTATTACAAATGAATTGGTATGTATTGTACGAAATTCCTTAGTTTTATAGTTTTACTGTTTTCTACATATGATTGATCTATTGGTTCTTATATCAAACTTTAGTTTGATGAATTTGGATTTATCAACAAAGTTTCAAATATATTGAAGTTGGATAAATTATCAAGCATGTCATTCAACTCTGTGGTTCTTTGAAATTAACTTTGAAGCAAACATTTAAACTGATTTGACAAAAAATGTAGTTTATAAAAAAATGGCAAAATATGAAACTAATGTTTTGCAAAAATTATTGTCTATTAAACAAAAATGATTTCATCTAATTCATACTGTTGTTAATATTTCAGGATGTTTCTATCTATTTTGCAGACGGTCTAAATGGAATTACAAATTATAGGGTTTATTGCAATTGTAACAAATTTACTTTCAATAACCACAAATGACGGAATTAAGTCGTGCTAAAGTCATGGTGGTTACATATTGGAGTTTGTTTACAAAAAAAGATTCTTGACCATTGTGATTGGCGTACGTATATTTCGTAAATTGTATCTAACATCACCATATTTTTAGATTGTATTACTGCGAAATAAGAAGATTTGCTTAATGTTGGATTTGGGTAATTGCGATGTACATGGATATTGTTATATATGTTACGGGTTGTGCATATGATTAGATGCTATTAGCAAGAGTTGAGTTGGTTGGCAATAAAGTTCATTCTGCAGTTTGTCAATCATGTAGTTGTTAATCTGTCTAATCTCTTTGGATAATTGTCGACATCCTTGAATAATTGCAGTTGGATAATGACAAATCAAGTAGGTTAACTTAGAAGTTTCATCAAGTATAATTGCTATATGTATATATAACGAATTTAGCTATTTATATATGCTGAACAGCTAACAATAAGACGAGGAGGATTAATAATAATATCCAAATTCTGAATGACATAGTACTTGAGTTTAGACATATTTTTGTATAATTTAATAACCCATATATAATTAAATTGGCTGCTTGTAAAAATAGAATCCTACACAATATGTAACATTCTTCATAATATGAACTTTAAAAGTTATTCTGTCCCAAAGACGTTGCTGCCGCAGGCTGCTAAGTTCTTTGGGACATCATTAAATGTTATTAGCAAAATTTTCCTAATACATATAATATTGTAGCAATAATCCAAATAATTATGATGAATTTAGTTACTATGATGGATGGAAGTAGTCTTAAGTAAAAAGTGAAAATTTACACATTTCATGAAAAATGCATGATTAATGTTCCAGCAATAACGTAAGTTTTTCACAAAATATAATGCTTATCATTGAATAGAAATGTTTTTCAAAAGATTTAGTAAAATCTATTTTCAAAAGATTGTTTTCCATTCTTTCTAAATACAGTTAAATTATTGTAAGTGAATGTTTTTGTCAATAGGAATTACTTTATATTTTTGAAAAAGTAGCGTATACATATGTATAAATAAAGTGTATATCATATTGAAACTACAATTAGTTACATCAATCGAATTATGATTGTGATTATAAAATAATATAGAATGTTAATGTAAAAGTATTCATATAGTGAGAAAAATATAAGCACTGAAATAATGAAAATAAAAATTCATTTAGCGAATATGTAGTTGCTATAGGTTTGTTTATTATAGGAAAAGTGAATACTGACGTTTTAATGTTTGTTAGTGGTTTTTTTGCAATAAAATGATTTAAAAGTAATGAAATTTAAAAATGCTGAAATAAATATTAAAAATAATTATGTAGTTAATATGCCATTTTATAGGTTATAATAAAGAACGAAAAGAGAATGCTGGCTGTTCCACTGGTGTTAGTTTAGTAAAGGTAGACTTTATATTATAAAACTTTATGCATTTTGTAATATGTTTAATTGATTTAAAAAACGGTTTTCTATATTTTCTGTTATTGGCTATGCTATGAAATTTGTACATATAAATTTCATAAAGTGCATAAAATTTGAATTTACTTTGTTAAATGAGTTAAAGTATATAAGTTATTGGATTTCAATAAATAAACATTTAATAGAAGTAAACACTTTGGAACTTGTATAAACTCAGAATGAGTTATTTTGATACATAAATGAAGTTAAAAGTTATTGAGCAAAAACAAATGAAATTTTAGTAATTGGAAATATGATCTTGTTGTATATACATAATTATGCAATAATCCGCAGTTTGCATTAACGCAGAATATACATTTATGATGGAATTGATTTAGGGTATTTCATTTTAAAATAAAAAATATAGTTCAAATTGACAATGAATGAGCGGCTTTTTGGTGTTTGATTGTCATACATTTAAATTCAATATAGTTCTAAATGCGTCTTTACATACTAAGATAGGTGCAATTATATATAAAATTTAGTGAACTTAGAAAAATAATTCCAAAATAAATAATAACCAAAATATGGATGCATTATTACACAATAATATTTTACTGTTTATCAAAAGTTTTTGTAGGTAGTTAGCAGTAAGTTTTGTAATAGTAATATTCTTTAAATTAAGCATATGAATATTTACGAAAGTACATTTAAATATAAAAATGATGATATTATATTAAGTGAACAAAATGAACAAAACAAAAATTTAAAATACAAAAAAATTAAAAACGCGTTGAACAAGATGGCTGTTGTAGTGATATCTCAACATCAGCTGCATCATTAGTTACTTCAGAGAGCTGAAGACCTTCTAAAATTATGTGCTCCGATGGGAAAATTGAGGAAATATGAACGTCATTCACCTCACTGACACCTCCATCGTCCAAATTACCACACTTGGTCCAACCGCAAATGTTCCATAATGGAACCTTGTCAGAAATATTTCTGACAACTTGTCTTATTTTAGCAATGTCGAATTCCTTGACGTCTATTTTAAGGAGGTCTTCATTCACAAAGATCTTAGTAAATTGCAGTGACTGAAAAAATTGGTGTGATATACTTTTGTCATTAACAATGACTTTAGTTTTCAGCACCCAACCTTTAGTAGACTTGCCACTGCAGATCGGATCTCTACCATTGCAGATATTGCATAGACAGACTTCTTCATTAGTTGGCATGACCATCGAAAATCGAACTTTTTGATTGTGCATGGCGAAACCAAAAAATGCGGTGGAATTTCTGGCGGATGGCACATTCACCTGTTGCTGATGTGATGTTGTTGAAATGAGAAAGGGATGTTGAGTTTCCACGATGGGATTATGTGAATCGTCGCCAAAAAACTCTTCAGAGATCGGCTCAATGATTGATATGATTTTGCCAATGCCTATTTCAGGCAATTGAAGTAGATTTTTAGTCTCCTTCAACGATCTTGTTAAAATAATGAATGTTCCATTTGATAGAACATCCATTAGCACAAAAAGGTGGCAATAAAGAGATGAAGCACCAGTTGCTTTGAGACATTTGCTGCCATCTGGTCGCATCACCGGTCGGTAGTTTGGCATGGCTTTGCTGCATTTTGATATGTGAAGAATTGTCGCAGTGAGAACTTTATTCTCGCCATCTTCACCAACATCTTTGAGGGGTACTTTTTGAAAGGTTTTTGCAAGGTTGAAAAGAGAATTAATGCTAGTCATTGTCTGAAGTAATTATTAATTATTTTGCTTGTAAATTTATAACTTTTCAAACAATTTTATTGGTTGCTTTATAATTAACGTACAAATGAAGCATTCATTACTGATATAATTAGTTGTCTCGCGTGTTAATCAAGTGATTAATAATGTTCGATTCCTTTCTTGGCGGCAGTTTTCCTTAACTAATTAATGAGACAAAAGGTTAATTAAGTATTTTCCCACGTATGTAATTAAGACCTCTACCACCTATGTCATTAAATTCTGCAAACCAATTAAGCAATCACAATGTGTACAGACGTGTATATTTGAATGATAAATGTAATAAAATTATAGAAAACTTGGGCTAAAATGTACTTTCATAAATAAAGCATAGATTAATTGCTAAATATTTCATAGTTATATATATATATAAATTCTACATTGTTATGTTTAAAATTATATATTGAAAACACAAAAAATTATTTTGTAATGCCAACAACACACATAAACAACTCAACTTTTAACAAAACCCAGCGGAGCTTAAACTGGGTGGCAGGGCAGTGAAGCCCCTACAAAGTGGCGACGGTGGGGAGGGATCTGCCGTCGCCTTGTTTAAAGCACAGCCTTATATGAAAATGGAAGATTTAAGCAGTTCTCGCCTCCCAACCATTTGATCGCTTTGAAATTTTGCACAGGGCTAGATTGACCCCCATTTGTTCTTTAAAATTTTCACGGCTTAACATCTGAAGCATTCCTTGGGGGGTAAAAAGGCCCTTGAAGTGTGCCCTTTGAAGATATGAACCAATAGCATTGCAGCAATGCTCTACACTTGTAGAAATTGTGTAAGTGAGGAAAACGATTTCTTCATTTGTGCACTCAATATTGCTCGGATTTTCAAAATTATTTTTTTGTTTAGTCAAGATCAGAGGGCGCAAAAGAATGTAAAAGAAAATTTTGAAATCCATCAATTAGAAGCCTCAAATTTAGGCATTTTGTTTTAATGCAATTTAATTGATTCCAAATTTTCCAGCTTCAATTTCTCTGCCAGATTTGATCCCATCAACTTCGGACCAATGCCAAAAAATGCGCAACTGAATTGTTTATGTAACAAAATAAAAAAATTGTGAAATTTCCAAATATTTTAGGCTTAAATTGGCAATTTACGAAAATCGATTAAAAATGCTCCTGTGCCTTCATTTTTTGTTATTTAGACTTTGGATTTTAATAGGTATATAGTAATTTCAATGCTCTATATACATATAGTGTCGATTTTCCAAAAAGCCCAAAATTTGAGGCACATGAGTGCAAAACATTTAATTAATAAAACATTAAAATATGGTTCTTATTAAAACTAAGTTTTATTTATGTTTACTATTTGTTATATATTTAATTCTATAATACATGTATCAAATATTATATATTTCAAATAATAATTTTTAAAAGTCAACTTAATACATTGCGTGTGTTGATTGCGAATTTTTATATAATATAAACTTTTAAAACATGCATGTTTGCCGCACTTCAAGTTTTCCATAACAGCAAAAAATTTCACATAGTAACATTGATCTTGATTGCAAACATCATGCATACAATGCAATGGGATATTAATCAAAGGAAGTGAAGAAGTAATTAAAGGAATTGAAGAAGAAAATGTGAAGATAAAGTTTAACAGACTGCTTACTACTAGATACTGCAGCAAATATTTTGTTGGTGATGTAAATTTAAAGAAAGAAATGCTTGTGATTTTCAGACTAATGTTTAATGAAACTCTGCAATTTCTCGACCCATCTGCAGCCACTTTTCTGCTTGCAAAGCAGAATGGCTGCAGATTTGAAAAAGGTTTTACGATTAAACAAATGCAATTTTAATTAATAATGAAATCCTGTTTGGCTATTAATATATTTTGTTTGAAACTGATTACAAGAACTTCATCATTATTAATGTGCCATTGGATGTTCAAACTGGAGAATTGTAATTGTTAAATTTGGAAGTTTAGATTACTGTTGAAAATGTCAATTTAGTACAAAATTTTTTTAAAAAAAATTTGAAAGCAACAGATGATTGCAGTGTCAAACATTGCAAAATTTTAAGACTTGCGGGGTCGCAGGGGTGCAACCCCCGAGCCACACTCTGGGTGGCAGGGCAGTGAAGCCCCTACAAAGTGGCGACGGTGGGGAGGGATCTGCCGTCGCCTTGTTTAAAGCACAGCCTTATATGAAAATGGAAGATTTAAGCAGTTCTCGCCTCCCAACCATTTGATCGCTTTGAAATTTTGCACAGGGCTAGATTGACCCCCATTT
>CABFPE010002016.1:4959-18333 GCA_900660155.1 Hofstenia miamia
TGATTGTTTACATGTACAAAGGGCTGTTATTTATTTATCTATATGTAGGGTTATTAAATGTAGGGCCTCATAATAAGCTATCACAGCAGAATGGTTGCGACATTTCGTTTATTGCATTAGCTCGTAATAACAAAAACAATCAATGCACTAAATTGTTAGGTAGTTGCAATCACCGTTACACTGAGTTCACGATGCACATCACCATTCTATTATTGTTCTCTTTACTCCGTTGGCAGTCACATTGGTAAGATGCAGCTGGCGAGTGTGTTCCTGAGAGTGCGCCGCTTCTATTTGAGCGTCGATCCTGTTCTCTAATCTCTCCGCTTGATCTAAATAAGTTTGGTTAACTAAGTAGCTACAAAGGCTCTGGTATATTAAATATGTTAATGAACCACGCATTTATAGTAGAGGAGAGAAATTGGAAAATGTCAACCTCGCGTTATGTTTAACCTAAGAAAAGTAACAGTTTTCTCTAAGTACGGCCATCACGGCGAGTTGGCATGATTCTACACCACCCATTGACATCTTGTGGCTGAGTTTCCAACCGGTCGTTCAAAATGATGATCAAATTTTTATATGCATTTCGGGTAGACAAGTACCGTAGGATTTCTTGACATCCTGCCACACGATTTTCCTTATTGTTGTTAGATAACACAGAGGACAGCAACTTGCTCCCAATAGATAAGTATCGCAGATCTTTGGTGACAATGTCTCGAATCATATGAAATGATACATCATGTTTGACGGCCAGCTCCCGCATTGCAAAATCATTTTTATTTGTTAGTTCTTCCTCGATCACTTCGTTTATCTGTAGACGGGCGGGCACTTCCATGTTTACGTTTAAAGTCCATCATTTCACCTTCTGAGAATTGTTTTGCAATAACTTGAACTCTGTGGAGGCCCACAATGTTTTCTCCAAATGCTGTACGAATCATTTCATGAGATTTCGTTGGATTTAAGTTATTTCTTCTTAGAAATTCAACTAACAAATTAATATCACGCGAATTTATATCCATATCCAAATGATAAAGTTTTTAAATTAAATTAATACAACATCTTTAAACAGCGATCAAATTTAAACAAAATTAAATAATTTGCTTTAATAAACACTTTATTAATATATATTAATATTAAAAATATTAATAAAATATTTATTAAAAAAATTATTTAATTTTGTTTAAATTTGATATAAATTTGATATAAATTTGAAATAAATTTGCGAATATTTTAAAACGAACATTTTTAANCAAAATACATTTACACAAAATTCATGTCATCGAACTGATTGACGAACAGATAGTACTTTAATTTTTTTTTAAATTCCCTAACCTCGAGGATTGGCGTGCTTGCCGAGGTCGTCTATTAAATAGTGTTGGAGCACACAATGAAAATGCTCTTTCCGTCGAATTTCTCCTCATTCTGGGTATGATGAGTAATCCCTGAGATCTCGAATTAATTTCCTTGGATGCAGCAATTCAGCTAGGAATAAAGGCCCCATTACATGCAGGCATTTCCAAGTTATTAGGCAAATTTTTTTCATAATCCTCTGTTTCACTCTCAACCAGTGCAACTCCAAAATTGAGGAGATATTTTTTCCCGGTAGTTTGAAGGCGTTTCAAATAACAAGACACAATTTTATGTAGTTGATCATTGTGTACATCAATGCGTGATAATACTAACGATTGTACAATCTTATTAGTACTTGTAAGATTTAAATATTTTCGTATCTTAGCAATGTTTCTTAAGATGAAATTTGATGATTTTATTTTCATATTCAATTTCTGTCTCATCGTAATGCTTCTCTCAAACATGCACCACAGATTCATAATAGGATCGCAACCCGAAGCCCTATTACCTATGCTTAAAAACTTTGTCTTCCCATCATTGAGAAATAAGAAGCCACATTTCATTAATTGAGATAGCTCCTCAATTATCGTGGAGAAATAGTTATTGATGAATCATGGACTTTCTCTTCAACAGTGATATATATATTAGCGTGTTATCAGCATACATATGATGAGGTATTTTATGAGAAGTTAGAAACTGCAATATAAATTAGTCATAAATCGTGAACAAGATTGGGCCTAAAACTGAACCCTGGGGAATTCCATGTGGTGATGTTTCTTTATGAGAATTGACTCTATTCACGACAACATAATGATCGCGATCGGACAAATATGATATAAATCATTTAGATGCAGATCCTTGAATTCCAATTTTTCACAGTATATTTAAAGAAGATCATGATTTATGTACTGATAACAACCCTAAAAGCGTCAAAAACCTACAATAAAAACATTGCAAAGTAAAATATTGCGCTCTTGGACTACGGCGTTTCAATTTCTGTTAGTTGAATAATCTGGGTTATAAAATTCAAAACTCCTCTATCTCAATTCAATTATTTATTTTCTAGAATTATATAAATATCGCTTGATATTTTTTAAAGATATTTTCAATGTTTTCAACAGCCTTAATTCTCTAGGTAGATCATTCCAAATTTTCATAGAGGTATTAATGAGTGAGTTTTTCATAATTCTCTTTTTACTAAGAATTGGTTTCATATTTCGAGTGTGTGTGTTTAGGTGTGTTATTTTACCGAGATTAGAAAAATTTATCTTATTGTAGGTGTTAATATTGTTTATGATCCTATAAAATGTTAATACATTTATATGAATTAGGCATTGAGGATTTATGAAGTTTTTACTCAATGTTTTGTATTCATCATTATTAATAACAGAATAGTTGTTTATTGCTAGCTTCATTAACCATTTCAACTGTGTATTAATTTTCTTAAAGAAATTTTAATATACATGCGTATAGAGTACACTGCCATAATAAAAATGACTTAAGACTAAAGCATTTATCAATTGAATTTTAGCTTGTGTAGGTAGTTACTGCATTACATAAAAATCATTGTACAACCTACAAAGTTGATCATCTAAGAAATGCTAAAACAGTTGCTAATCAAAATGCCACTTCGGAAATTTATGATAAAGAAAAAGCAAATGAACGCTAGGGGAGAAAAACTTAAATTTACTGAAATTTACACCTTGTCTCTAGTTACAAATAATAATAAATATTTACAATTACGTGACGTAAAGAGGTGAATAATAGTAGAACAAAATTAATCAAGTGACAGACGGCTGTCTGAAGATTTAAGTTTAATATAAGCACAAAATGAACTCTTTGACGAGTGACGAAAAACAATACAAATAATAGCAATCCCACGAATATAAACAAATAATATATTGTAATGTGGCCGCTCGTTATTGGTTTTTCGTAGAGATGCGATTACTCTACAATATATGTAACATACATGTATAAGAGACTAATACAAAGGTGATTGTTCGCATTACCAAGAATAATTCTTACTATATTTGAAAATGGAATAAGGGCTGCTCAAAAATTTCATCTTAATTCAATGTAAAAAATTTTCTTAAAAATCCATTAATGGAAATCGCGAAAACTGAAAATTCAATTTGGCCATTAATGGGCAATTTAACAGTACGTATGATAATGCAGAAATTCATATTTCCTTGTATTTTCATAGCAAATTTTTCAAATATTTGTAAGTGTGTAATTAAGTTGACTCAGTATGCCTTTAGGATTGCATACTAAAATACTGTAAAAACACTATCAATAGCATTTATTTTAATGTTTCAAAGTGCATAGTTACTTCAAGGTGCAATGATGTTCTGTCAGGTGGCGCTGTCGAAACATCAAATTAAAAGTTACAAGTAAGCACAGTGATTGAATTTACATTAATTCACTTGCTGTGATTGGTAAATGAGCATTTATCCCAAAAGTAAATCGTAGGTAGATAATCTGACAAACGACTAGCTTTACTTGGGATAAAAAGTTGCACTGAATGGTGTCATGGAAGAATTTTTCATTTTGATTGTTTAAGGAAAAGACAATGTAACAAATTTATAAAACAATTGCAACAATGGCAATTAGTGATGTTGTAAGAAATGAATTAAAGGCCATTTTCATAACGTAAAATCCATTAATGGCAATTAATTTTTCCCACCATTACTTTTTGAACAATTCTGCATGGAATTAGGTCTAAGTGGAAATTACTAATACCACGCCTTTCATAATGCTTTTTATTTTCTTCCCAAAAATGGTTTTAAATGTAATTTAACACAGATATTCCATTTTAAATTATATTTATGAACATATTGACAAGCAATAAATACAAGAAAGTTTTGTGTGAAGTTTAATGGGAATTTGATATTTTGTAAGTTTTTGCGCAGTGATTATTGGTTCCATACATTACTATATACAAACCTATGCATAATATTTTCATTTTAAGTGTTTTATAATGTCCGAGTGATTATTTAGCAAATTAACAAAGTTAAGGCATTGATTGCAACCACTAACAATCAGCAACCGAATTTTAGAAGTTAGTGCTTTAACCCCTTCAACCCGGATGGTACATATATGTACCATTTAACTTCTTTTGTCCCTTATAATAGTAATCATCATAAACCTTACACTTTACGTTATATGTTTTAGCCATCTAGAATCTAAAAATAATAATTACAGAAAAAAAATTTCGCTTTGAAATGGTTAAAGATTTTGTTAATAAATTAATCTCATCATCTAGAAATGGGCTCACAACACTCTTGTCACAGAAGATTACCAAAACTAAGGATGTATGAACACGGATTTTAATAAATTTTTTATTGTGTTGATTGAATATTTAACATTAAGATAGACCTCGTATATTGTTGTCTAATACATCAACATATCGCACTCTATATATACTTCGAATTCGTATACTATTAACTACCTTAGTAAGTGACTTCAATGATAAAATGGAATTTAAATGTCACCATGTAGATTTTATGTGTAGTGCACATTAGAGCAACTACTGTTGTCAAAAAATTGTTATTCCACTGAATTACATTTTAACCCTGTTGCAGTTACAATTTAATCAATATTTTTACTATCATTAACTGTATCACTGAATATAGGATAAGGACAGCTGATCATATGCCTGCTGGAATTTTTTCTTAAAAATTTTCACTTCATGTGATTGCATTTAAACTTCTGCTATAATTTCAAAAATATTGTTTTCACTTTCAATTCTAAACTTAATGTTAATTCTATTTAGCTTAACCCTCCCCTCAAATACTGATACACTCTATGTATATTCAGCTGATATATGCAATACTGCAAAGTTGTCTATTACAAAATTATTTATAGTTGGCTGCAAAAAAACAGACTGAACACCTATTTTTTCACGCTTTGTGGAAACGTATTGAGACGTTTTAGTGGAAAACTATAAAAATAAAAGACAACGAGAATTTTGTGAACTTTAAAATGGTCAAACAAAAAAGTTAATTAATTAAACTGGTACTTCGTAATTATTTGAAAACACTTACCAAACAAATTGTTTTGCTTTGCAAAGTTTCTACTTGATTTCTTCGGAATGGAAACGTTGGAACAGCTTGAAAACGCCTTTGTGACATCGCAAATTTCTCGATCAACTTATTTTCGAAAGCTGAAAAAAATTCGACAAGGAGAATCTCTCAAAAGAAGAAAAGGAAGTGGACGCCCTCGAAAAATTATTGGAAAATTCATTCAGAAAACAGTCGCAATTGCTCTCAAAAATCCCTATATTTCTGGGAAAAAAATTGCAAACCGACTTCAAACTGAAGCCGACATCTCTGTGCATGAAACCACAGTTCAGAGAACACTGAAAAAAAGTGGAGTTACAAAAATTGGCAGAAAAAATCGACTTCTGATTACAAAAGAACATCAAGAAAAAAGATTAAATTTCGTGAAAGATTGGAAAGACTACACTTTTGAAGATGTTTGGATAACTGATGAGTGCGTATTTCAACTACACAGAAACAAAGTACAAGTGTGGTCGTCAAAGAAATGTCCAAGACCAACAAAAGCGGTTCCAAAGTTCGACCAAAAAATTATGGTTTGGGGAGCACTTTCCTATCGTGGGTTTTATTTGAAAATTTTAGACGGAAAAGCCACAATCGACAGTCAAAGATATTGCCAAATTATAGCTGAATTTATGCCTTATGCTGATGCTTTATATGATGATGGATGGATACTCCAACAGGACGGAGCAACCCCGCACACGTCAGCAAAGACAAAAAATTGGTTTTCTGAAAATAATATCCAGTTTTTGCAATGGCCACCAAGTTCTGCTGATCTTTCTCCAATCGAAAACGTGTGGCAGATATTGAAAAATGACGTTGAGAAGAAAAATCCGAAAAATATATCCGATTTAAAAGAAAAAATCCAAGAAAGTCAACACATTTTGACATCTGAAATGAAGTCCAATTTAATGAAATCAGTTTCAGTTCGTTTGAATGAAGTTATTTCTACAGGAGGAAAACAAATTAGACTTTGATGCTTTTTACTTATAGTCCTTTAATGTATCTTTAAAATCTTACCTTTCTTGAGTTGTTACGTTCAGTAGTTCAAAAGTAATATGCCTTTTTTCTAGTCTCATTTTTTTTGCAGCCAACTATAGATTAAAGAGTTCAAAACTCTTAAAACGTAAAAATAATTTCAAAGATTGTAAATATACCTTTTTACATTAAAATCCAAGTTGAAATCAATTTTTTATTGTACGGGAGTAATATTTCGCCATCCCAGAAAAAATTTTCAAGTAGTAGTGTATGGACTTTATGTAATTTCTATTTTGTTCAGAGAAAATTACTCCAATAGTGTACATAAATTTCAAAAGTGTACATAAGTCCAAAAGCACTTTCTACTTTGCTAGCGTTACATAATTTGAGCACGGTGGTTTTGCCTAAGAAAAATGTAAAAAAATATATTTTAGTGGAAAGTATTAAACTGAGATTCAGTGTTTCTGTATTATATGACTGTTATTCGTTATAAATTTGCAAAAACTACTTCAATGTATCTGGATATAGAATATCTATTGACAACTTTTTAATAACAGAAACAAGATCATTTTTCAGTGAGGTACATTCAATAAATACAGGAAGAAATCAAACAATATAGCCTACTAGTAACTAAACTCTGCCCTAGTTAAGTTTTATATCAATAATTGCGGTTTTATTATAGCGTAAATATGGTTTTGGCTCGGTTTGATAGTTTAGGATCGTCTGCATATTATAAAAATGAAAATCAAAACTTGAAATTATACTCGTGTTTATATTATACTATCTCATTTTCCTAAAAAAACCGGTTTACTTATTAACTGGGACAGAGTTTAATTATGGTACAAATAAAACTATGTTGTTATTATAGTAATAATACAGACTTCAAAAAATCTCAAAGCAACAAAAACAATATTTTTCAATCAGGTTTGAATTGTACTAAGATTAATTTGAAATTCGCATAGATGAATTTGAACATGGGTTTGATTAATTTGAGGGTAAAAAGGTTAATGTAAAATCAAACGCTGTGCACATGTATTTACAAATCGTAATAGGAGATCTATTGGAAATGGAAGGAATGTGGAAATTTAATAAGCATAGAATTGATTGAATTCGAAATATCAGAATGGAAATTCCTATTTTAAAATGATGAGAGATATTCTTTATATAGAAAAGCAAAATTTTAACAAGAATATTAACCGAGTTCATATTTGTTACTCAGTGAAAATAGATGATAAAATAAATATTTTCAAAAGAAATTGATTAAATAATAACTGAATAAATTTCGGATGTATTGACGAAACATTTTTAGGTTTCTCATAAAATTTTTTAGTGTTAGATTTTGTGGTAAATTCGCTCTTTTCAAATTGCGATTTTTTTGTACAAACTTAACTCTACTGCACATATTTTACGTATTTTGAAAAATACTTCAATGTAGAAAACCTCGCGAGTCCTGCATTGGACGGCCAGGTTTATATCTGTAGTATATACGATCAATTTTAAATAATTTAAATTACTATATTCCAAACTTGAGGCTGATAATACACATATATAATGGTTATCTAAACAAGTTTCACTAGATGAACATGATTAGCATGAAGTCTAAAACTAAGCGACACACAAAAATCATTTACTTTATAAACTAATTGTTCAAAAACCAATCACAAAATTTCTATAAAAATATTTATACCTAGCTTCTAAGTCAAAATATGCTCTTGATCTTCTTCTTTGACTCTAAAATAAATGTGATTAAATTTTAAACCTAGCTTATAAAAAATTTGGAATTTTGCTTTCCAAACACTTAATCATAACACAAGTTTAGCCTGCCAATGTGGAAAGAATTCAAGTTTATAAACATATTTGTATATAATGATAAGTTAAAACCTGATAAATGTGAATTTCGTAGTGAATAGAAGAGAATACACAAATGTTTGTTAAAGACAATTATTTATTGCATTTCAATCTCACAACGTACTAATCATACTTCAACAAAAGTTGTAGTAATTAGAATTTAATCAGTAGATGGATATAATAAAACACTACTTTTTTAACGTATCCAGCATCACAACCAGCAGAAATAATAGTTCAAGGTTGCCAAAAATTGAAGAGTTACATTAAATGCGCAAGAACTCCTCAAGACCAAAACGGCATAAAGATATCTCCATGCATTGAATGAGAGTTACTCAAATTTCACTTCTCTAAACCAAGAGATAAAGAAGCCTTCAAAGCAATGTTGAAGATTGCTTCTCTAACATTGTAATGTCTCTCAACCACTTATCGTCTCCAGTACACCTCATTGCACTTAAAAAATATCAAATAAATTTGAGCACTTTGTACAAAGAAAATTAGCACCTATCAAGTTGATGGCAGAGAGTATCCCGAAATTTGACCGGTTCTACGGTTAAATCCACAGGTTTAAGAAGCACTGCTGAAAGTCAGTCACCACAATGAGACAAATTAAAAGATTGTAAGCGAGCTTTATCACAAGGCGTTCAATCAGAGTTAATCAAATTAAGTTGAGGATCTTTATTGAATTTTGCTGTTAAGCTTTTCTGAGATTTTGGTGAGATGAAATTGAAATTCACTACCATCACCGTTGCTGCTGTACTCCATTACAGTTAATTACCTTGCCTGAAAGTCTGAGTACACCCATACTATTTCTTGTATTTTAGGTTTTTGATGTTTTTAATAAAATTTCAAAATTTTCATCATTTCCTTCCCATAACTTAGTTATTACGACTAAATACGTGGTAGTTCTATTTACAGTAACTGATGTCAGTGATTTCGTCAGCATTTTAGTCAATTTGAAGAAGTCATTTGTGTATTTTACGACGGTGATGGCAGAACTGTTGATAGAAGTGCGAGCACAAATTAAGTGTCTTAACGAAGAGAATTATTCTCAACGTGAAATAGCAAAACGTTTTGTTATTTCCAAGTATGCTGTACAATGCACATTAAAACGTTGTCAAGAAACTGGATCATTTAAATCTTGTAAGCGTTCCGGGCGTCCAAGATCTAGTAGTATTCAAACTGGGCAATTGATTCGTCGATGTGACATCGTCAATCCAGCAATCACAAGTACTGAAATTCAAGCCGAACTTCCTACAAATATCCGTTTAAGTTGTCGCTCCATTCGCCGTCGTTTACAAAAAGAAATTTAATCTGCACTCTCGACGACCGGGCGGCAAACCACGCATTATTAAGAAGAACATTCATGACCGTTTATTATTTTGTGAAAAAAACTTACTGTAAATGATTGGGATCGTGTTCTATTCTCTGACGAAAATCAAGTAAAACAGTTTCAAAATTTTGTTCCTCGAATTCGTCCAGCAACTGGTGAAAGATATAACGAATGCTACGTGGTTGAAAGCGTAAGGAGTACTCCAAGTTTTATGATTTGGAGATGCACTTCTTCGAAAGTTCGCGGAGGAATTTGGATCGTCCCAGAGGGGAAAACTATGAATTCCACCAGCTATCTTGAACTTTTAAGAGAGAAACTTCAACCTTGGATTTAGATACATTCGTGTGATATATACCAGCATGATGGTGCACCATGCCACCAAGCAAAAGTTGTACGAAATTGGCTACAAAGTGAATCTATTGACGTTCTCGGTCTATGGCCGGGATCGAGTCCAGATCTGAATCCCAGTGACCATTGTTGCGCAATTTTGAAAAATCTGATTGATCGACGGAAGCCAACATCCACAATGCAGTTGAAACAGGAAATGTGTCGAAACTTCGTGCATTCAATGCCTGACCGCATTCAAGCAGTACTTAAAGTTAAAGGTAAATATACTAAGTTTTGAACATACAGTACATGTATTTGTCTGAAATAAGGATGGAAAAATTGTTTTATTTCCTTTTCATGTAAATAAACCTTATTGATTCTAACATTGTTTTCATTTTAATGAATTCGTAAAATTTATTCTAGATAGGGTAGGTGGAATCAGACTTTTGGCCACGACTGTGGTATCCACGAAGAACCAAGAAGACTAAGACACAAGAAACCCAGATACCAATAAAGCAAGTACAAAGTTAGAAGCTACGCTAAACTCTTAAAACAAAATCGCTAGATATTGGTAAACTTCAAGAACGATCAAATTTACTAAAATAAATACTTGCATATTATATTTTTTAGGACGTAAAGAGCAAAGTAGATTCCCCACCGGATCAATATTCTTATGTTGAAGTAGAGATACTGCAACAAAAGCGAATGTCAAGAGTACACTTCCCAAGTAAAACTGCCAAGAATATCGCTTATTTCGGAACACTGTATCAAAGATCATTGTAAAAATATTTGACAATGAAAGGGAGAGCGTACCCAGTAACGAAGATGTTAAGAAGCAACCCCTAAACAAGGCGTTGGAAACAAGTTTTCTGCATTACCCACTTAAGTAAGCATGCACGTCTGACGTTTCCATAATGACTACTTCTACTAAGATAATCAAAAGAAAATCTTATTTAGTTTCAAGTAATGAATTATTAACGAAGAGTGCACTCTATTCAATATAATAGTTTATAAATATTTAATGTTATAAATTATACTTTAAAAATGTGAGTTAGCTAAAACATTATTCTATAAATTTTCAATGAAAAAAATCAAAAAATACTAAAGTATTAACAACGAGTTTGACCCAACTTTTTTATCAGTTGGAAACTGAAAGTCGGAAAACAAACAGTTCAGCTGAACTGTAATACAATATACTCATTTAAGTTGATATAAAATTAATGATACTAGTAACAAGGTATAAAACATACCATAGCCATAGCAACTCTGACATTACCGTTCCAAACAAACCGTTAAGAATAATAAGTAACCAAACAGATGCATCAGGCGGTAGTTCAAAAGTCTCCCACTTTGTGTAATTAAATACAACTAGACCAGGCCATAACAAAATTGTGTTGAAAAACCCAACAAAGCCTAAATTAATGAACATAATATATATATATATATATATATATATAATTTAAACAAAAAAGTAGACGTAAAATAATATTTTCGGTACAGACTCAACAATCATAGCATTTAAAACCTAAATATATTTCCAGTAAGGACATTTAGACATGCAATGAATATACATATTTGATCATACAACAATAATAATAGTAATAGAAAGATTTATTCAATATAAACACTGCATAAACAAACAAAATATTTTTTGCAAGTATTGCAATGAAATCCAGATTTAAAATAATCAAACAACACTTTCTTCAACATGAAAACTTGCATATTATCGTCAAGGAGATTTATTTGATATCTCTTAAATAAACAATTTATTAGAGGAACTATACGCATCATATAAAATTGGTCACTTTTCCTTTTTCTTGATTTAATACATCTAAGCAAAATTGTTTCCAGGATCAACCATTCAAAAATGTTTATTCTACTTACTTTACCAGTATTACGCTTGATACAATCAATAATATCAAATAGTTGAAGTAATAAGCTAATTGTAAATATGTTTCCTCTAATCAATCGATTGCAATAGTTGAGATCTTTATTAGAAAACCATTTTGAGTAACGGCTCTGAAGAGGTTCTAATTTGGTTAGGTCTGTTCTGCTCGAATGCCATATAATCCTAACATACATGTTATTGTTGAAAGAATAAGTGTCTTGTACAAATGGATTTTTACTCGTTGATGAGTCTTTCTTGGAATAGATCTTACGAAATAACGGAAAAGTTCGTTGCAGTGAGAAATTTTAGTTTCAATATGAAGAGTCCATGAAATCTTATTATTGATCATAGTACCAAGATCTTTGATAGTTTAGAGTGTTTGAAATCAATACTGTTTAATGTAAGTTGGGAGTCTGCAAAATTTGTAATTTCAGATTTCCCAGTGTTTAACTCCATTTTATTTATTGCCGTCTAGCAAGTGCAATTGGAGATTTATTGAAAATCTTAACGTAATATTTTTTATTATTTCTAATATTAACCAATAACCGTGAAGAAAATATCATGATTTCATATGTGAATTAGCCATTCAATTAAACATAAAATATTTTCTGTTAAAGTAAAACTCAATTATTTGTGTGTGCGTTGTTATATTACATAGTTTTTCAGTGCTATTTGTGTATTTTCATCTAAGTTTGTTCAAATTTTATGTTTTGCAGTATTGCGATTACTCAAACTCTACTGAACAAACCTATTTCAAGTTATATTTTTGGGTGATATTTCTTTGGGATTTGTTTGCAGATTTTAGCATATAGTTAACATGGTCTACTACGGCATGGTAAACAAATGTATTTGTTACTCAAAGTTCTATTTATTGTTACTGTTAGCATTGTGAATTGTCTTTATACATGTTTGACCCCTAGACAGAATAAAAGGGCTGAGAGTAAGCCAGGTAACCTGTTTTCATTCTAATGCGACGATATGTCTGCAACTAGATGTCCATCACTACTACATCTATCGCGGCTTTAATGCTAAGAAATGACTGATTCTGAAAAATGTTAGGCTCCTGCTACGCCCTTGAACATACAATTGTAAAATTGGAATTTATAGTTTGAAGAAACATGAATAAAATTTGGTTTCTATTGTAATTTAATAAAATTGTGTCACAAATTGCGGTGCAATACGCCTATAATTCGAACCCTGACAGTAATTCCAGTTCAAAGAAAACTTTCAGATACGTTTGTGAATATTTGCTCAAGTACATTGCTTACTTAAAAGGGCTTAGATAGACTCGATATTTTAATGCTAATAATAATAATAATAATAATAATAATAATAATAATAAATATATTTATTTTTGTTTAAATATAATCATCATCGTTATTTTTTAAATTACAATAAAAGACATTACGTACCGGTTTGTAACAAGTATTAACATATATTATACTGTAATAGTAGTATTAGTAGTGTAGTCCAAATACATTAATATCTAACTCTATAATGTTTTACTTATTTATATTATTAAGGGGGGTACAAAGAGATGGGGTACGGATTCATTTTACCTAACACCATTTGATGTTGGATCTCCCCCATCTTATTTTTGG